>JANHGB010054466.1:0-86080 GCA_026283785.1 Coracopsis vasa
TGCCCCATCCCTGGCAGTGTTCAAGGCCAGGTTGGACGGCGCTTGGAGCAACCTGCTCTAGTGGAAGGTGTCCCTGCTTGTGGCAGGGGTTTGGAACTGTATGAGCTTTAAGGTCTCTTCCAGTCCCAACCATTCTATGATCATATAATCTTCATATTTGACTGGAATTATTTTTGAAGGAAGAAAAAAAAGGGACAGATCTTTTCCCCTGTAGCCAAAAAGGATGTAAAAAAGGTATTTGCCTTTTTATCTGTAAAACTGTGTTACCACTGAACACCTACCTGCACGCCTACTGCTTCCTTTAACAGAGCTCTTCTGTATATCCATGATAAGGTCCAGTATCAACTATGTTGTATATAATGCATCTTTGTGAATAATTACTTAATAACTTTTCTTAACTCTGTTTTCAATTAATCCATCCTCTCCGCTCTATGTGTACATTCACCCTGTGCCACTTTTAAGTACAGACAGAAGACTCACTCTTGGTTTTTATTATTATTATTTTGGCTTTGCTGCTGTGTACAATGATCATAGGTGTCCTGAACAATGGGAAAACCATATGAGTAATGGGGGCACCCCAAATAATAGGGGCATGTTGGCTAAAACTTGCAATTATCATTCTACCCCTTATACAGCTCTGCATAATACAATACAGCTCACAGAAGCTCAAAGCCATAGCTCCAGTTTTCTAAGCAGATGTGATCCCCACCTTGCAAGATCCGCTGATAGTTAACAATACACTTGTCATTTCAAATCGGATAGAAAGCAGCTGTTCTTTAAGTGTTCCTTTCAAAAAATACACTGTTCTGCAACAAATGGTAATTAACTGTTGAAAGGGGAATAGAGAGAGCAGCTCTCCAGATAAAATGCTTTTGTTTATCATTAATTTATAACAATAAGTTGCAAACTTCAGAAGTAGATGCAAGAGCCAGACAATAATGAAGCCTAAATATTCTGATCAAAACAACTACAGCAGGTTAAACATCTCCACTGGGCTAAGTTAGCTGAATTGAAATGTCTGTTCTCAGTTGCTTGTTGCCATGTTGTGCTTTCACCAGCTGACATGAGGAAACTTCTTTTCCTGACAAAAGACAAAACATTTCTGCCAGCTGAGGTGACATTGTGTTCATTCAATAATGATACAAGGCCCTGAGGTTTTTCGGCAAGAAAGATAACAAAGAGAATCCTCATTAACTAACTGCAGAAGAATGAAGGTCAACCCACAGAGAGAATTCCATGCTTACATGTCAGTTAGAACATTTGTTCTTCATTAATTCTTTAAACCCAAGCTGGGATATCATCCAGTAGCATTTTAATGTCCTGTACTCCATCAGAAGTAACTCTTAGGATGTGGTTTTCTTTGTACTTCGCTTAAGAGGACATTTTTATAAGCACTTGACTTCACACCATTGGGCGCTAATAATGCTTTAGGATTACCAAACTGGATGTAATACAGTTAATAATAGTTTGGGTATTTCAAGATGAAATAAGTGAGCACTGCCATAATGTAGTGCCTGATATATAGATATGTGATGCTAGATATATAGCTATGTTCTGAACATCATATTTCTATCAAGAGGATAGTCCCCATAGAGTAGTATAATTTTTTATAAGATACTGTATTTTAAAATATGCATTAGTGAATATTACTAGCAAAAACAAATTATAAATATTCATTATAGTTTCTTTATTGTATCAGGCTTAACACTTATATTTGCTCAGTTTATCTCTGGAAATCAGATAATACAAATTTCTTTAAAAAATGCTCACCTCTGTCAGAGATTATATTTCCTCCACCCAAATCAAGATGGTATATAAATCTTTCAGTACATAAACTGAAGTTGCTACTCAGAAAACAATTATAAGAGGTGAGTGGGTCTGATATTTCCAAATCCATAGAATTTGGATCAGCTTGGATTTGTTGGGGTTTTTCCTATCTCAGGATGCTTCTTCAGTTCTGGGAAGAATGTCTTCCTACAACCCACATTAGTTTGTTGAAGCTTGAAACAATATGACTCCTTTTGAGATATATGTGGCTACTGGCAGCTAATTTAGAAATCTCATTTTTTTATTCAATGTAAACATACTCATAGCATTTGTATAGTAACATAGTATTTGTGATTGGCTTCTTCAGACACAGATACATAAACAGGTTAATACGCAGGTCAGTGAACTTCAAAATTTTCTAAAATCAGCAGCTTTATCCTGATGATTCCAAGTGCATCTGTGATGGTTTCAGACACCTGTCTTTCAGGGCACAGCTTTTTTATTTCCAAGACATTAAAATACAACATTTGGTCTATCACAATGTGACTTGCTCCAAGTTTCTATATATACCTTTGATTTCCTATTCTGTATCCACAGCCTTACCTTGTGTAGTTAGAATAAAACTTTATGGATGCAACTATAAGTATTTAAATCCTTTTTAAATATAGGTGGTTTGAAGTATCCTGTGTAATACAACACTAAAAAGCTAGTCTATGATGATAGCCATATGTTTGCTTTCTTGGACTTCAGCAAAAGATCATCCACATGTCAGCTTGTGGGATAATCTTCCCAATTTTTCCCTTCCTGTGATGCCCACAAAAAAAAAACCCAAACCAATAGCCTTCTGGTTGTACACATTTATTATACTCAAGTTCAGCTCAGTTCTCATAGAAGTAAGAAAAAATAAGGCACATTGTATACGTGTGTATATTTTGTTAATGAACATCCCGTTAAAGATTTTGTTCTATTTCCTATGATCAGAATTTGAAGGCATTCTGCATAAAATAGGATGTTAAATGTGAAACTTGGGAAGACTTCCTGCAGTGCATGAACATGAGCAAAGACCTTCATCCGGTCCTACTCAAAACGTCAGAAGATTCCATCTCTATTGCAATACTGCAAAACACAGTATCAAGGCATGAAGCTTCAATGGTTGACTGAACTGAAGCAGTTAAGGAATTCTGACACTTTCAATCAGAACTGGTAACCTCCATGTACAAGACATTAATATCCTAAAACTTTGCAGCTCTTTGTAATTTTGCCCTCTCTATGGTACATGACTATACTGATTTTGGTTTTATTTTAATTTCCATATTGCAATTAGAGGTAACAGAGACAATAGAATTTGTGAGAGAAAACTGCCAAATAGTTACTGCTTTATGCAGAACCTGCTTCAAACAGCAAGGCTTATTTTTGTACCGAGTTTGTTCAAAGAAATTTTATTGTGACTCCAAATGTTTTTCCTCAGAGTATCATATATTATTGATTGTATTGGTATTCTCTGAATTCTTGTTAGAAAAAATAAAAAAGTAAAAAGAAGCTGGAGAGGTGACTGGAAAGCATGGGTATTTTAACTGAATGTCCTGTTATTGTTTCTTCCAAACCCTCAGTGAATTACCTTGAATCTCCCTTTTATCCAGTGCCATCCTGGTATTGATATATTATTCCATGAACCCTACAAATCCAGAAGCATTCTTGTTTCTGAGCAGACTTTTGTTGATTTGTTTCAACTTTAACCTCCAGGTAACATTAGATGCCTAGGTCAGCACCAGTGCTGTCTGCACAATGTCAGGAGACAGCTTGTCAGGGAAATGTGACTCATCAGCATGCTGCCTAATATAACATTGAGAAAAACCACAGGATTCTTTGCCTATATTTTCAAATTAAAAATCTTGTATTAGTATATGTTATAATAAGAAAGCAGGGAAATAAAATTTTAAAATACTAAAACACTTAAGGTGCCTGAAACAAAATAGGCCTCAAATTTAATTCAACTCAACTGTTCTAATCCAAATGAATAGTGAGGCAAAGTGTCTATTTGTGTCCCGGATCATGAAGCAGGCTGTAGCCCTGAGTGGGTTTATTTAGCTGGCTTCTCAACTGCTTCCATCCAACCTTGTCCACTACAAAATCCTTGGTTCAATACCCTTGTTTCTGCTGTCAGGCAACACCGTGAACATGACGTTTTTTCCTATGCTCTTGTGCACCTTTAGCGTTCTGATGTCTGTTCCTAAATCAGACAGCCCAGCAGACTATTGCTTTTCTCTTTCACATCTCCTTTTTATTAGGAAGCCAGCAAATTATAAGCTATTCTCTCTCTTCCAAAACTTGTTCTGGTTGGCTTGATAGGAGATCCCTGAACCACCCTGCCACATCTACTGCCCAACAAGGCACCTGACACAGTCTTAAGCATAGAAGTAGTACCCCGTATTTTTCCTTTCCTAGACACCAAGTGGTACATCAGTTCTACCTCAGCCTCCTCCTCTGCTGCTGCCTGGGCTCTTCATTGCATGGGCGGCCTTGCTTCTGACAGTTGCCATTTCAGATTTAAATGACCACAACATCCTATGACAGAACATGTCAGAGAGATACTAGTCCTCACTATTCTATCATACTTTACTGGGGTATTCTAAGCAAATCAAGAAATATAAGTGGTAGAATAAAATTACCAGTAGGCTTAGGTAGTATGTCTATCTTAACTGGCTTTTAAATGATTCCCTGTTGCAATAAAACTGACATATACAAAAACATCTCACATATATTAATTTACAAAAGGAGAACTGCAACAGAGTTCATAATTTAGAAAATGGCCCATTCTGTTCCAGCTCTTTTTCTTTATTCTAGTCTAATGTTGATTAATGAAATGGCTTTACAGAGGGGAATATCCTTACCTACTAGGTAGAAAGTAGATGCAGCAGAGAGCTCTCTACAGTGCAGGTACAGAAGATTCCTGAATTTGTTCTCTTGTGTTTACATGGTTTAGAGCACTGGATTTTCCCCCACCTCTTCTCTGCTGAACAATTATGAAGTAACGTCTGGACTACTTAGCAAATGATGCATTTTCCTCTTTCACTTCTATTCATTTATTTATTTTATACTGAAGAGAGAGGTCTCAGAGTGAATGAGCAATTACCCAGCACCTTCCTCTGGGATCTCTCTGAAAGTAAGGAACAGAAGCACTCAAACATGATTCCAATCCACCTTTGCTATCATCCAGCGGCAGAGTCAATTTGAAAAGCTGCTGACATATCCAAAGGTTTCACAGGCACTCACATGAGTTAAGTGTATTAATGCTTTCCTAATCAAAGCAAAAGATACAAGGCTCATATTGAACATACCCAGTAATTGTTAACAGATTATAAATGTGTGTGAGAAGTCCATAATACATTCTCTAAAGTTTATAAAAAATTAACACTTCTAAAAATTACCTGAATATTCTAAAAGTTTTGTAACAAGGTTGCTGAATTCAGCTGTACCTTGGACAAATTTTCCACCAATATCTGATGAAATTGATGGGTTTAGATTACCTGACCTGACTTTAAATGAAAGCAAGCAAAATGGGGAGGGTTGTATTTCTATGTTGGGGGAATATGGAAACATTACATTACAAAAACAACTTAAAAGATGCGAAGTAATACTCATTGAATTACAGGAAAGTATACAAGTTACCTCTGAACCAATAATTTTTTGAATCCAATACTGCTATTTTACACCCACTGCAAAACACAAACCTTTCAGTAGTAGAAAATTTTTCTTTTTCTTCTCCTGTTAAAATGTTAATGGAAATAACTTTTTCTGTTGTTTGTTATATTCTTAAACAATAACTGGTATCAACTAAGTAAAACAATACGAAGTCTTCTTAAAATATCACAGCATTTAATGCTAAATTACTGGACAGGAGTATGGACTTTGCAGAGGTTACATGTTGAGTTAAGGAAAGTGAATATTTATTCAATATACTTCACCAAGCTCTTGATTATCTTGCCCTTTTGATACAACTATACAAAGGAGCTTTGAAATACTACCATCCAAATCTGCCACATTTCACAACTTCCTATTAGTGGCTGAAGAATGTATAAGACAGTAGAAGAAGTGTAGTTCTACTTCACATACATTTAAATAAATTGGAGGAATAAATTTAAAGCTTTAGAAAATCGTTATCAACATGAGACTTTTATACAAATATTACTATATTGTGTTATTGGGAAAACTTCCATCAATCTAAGTCTACTTATTTAGAAATTACTAGGCTATTAGAAGTGCCATCATCTTGTCTCTTGCTTTTAATTTTCAATCTGCATTACATTTAGATATCCTTGTGACAGAGAAAGTGGTGGATGGTCCCATTTTTGTAGCTTTCAGTTCTGTAAAATGAATCTCAGTGTGAAAAATTAAGATTAATGGGATTCATAATCATTTTGTTCTGCTAAAGCCAATTTGAATAAAAGGGAAAAGGAGTTCAGATATGAAAACATTAATATCTGGATAAAAATAAGCATTGTACATAACTGCGAGCTCATGGATAAATTGTCATTTTATTTTCTCTCATGCGTGTATGAAGCATCATTGTCATATGCACAACGGATTTCATGTTCACTTCCAAACTGCTAGCTATATGATGTGCAGGGAAAGGTCTATGAGAACATGAAGTGTAGAGTAGCTGACTGTCACTCTGGGTATGCCATTTTAAGGATTCCACATTCATGTTGATCTTTTAATAGCCAATTTATCTCCTTGCTTTAAATGAAAGGTGGAATAGCTTAGCTTGAGAACGTTGTAATACTTCTGACCCACAATTGCCTACCTGGACCCTCTCTGCTGTACCTCATGTGGCTGATTCATAGCTGTTTAGAGGTACCATATGAGTTTTGCTTTTGGATCAGGTTAGCATCTAAAGATACCTTGTAGCTGCTACAGAACAGCTGAGACTTCCCTGCACTGGAGAAGAAATGTCTGACAGAGGAGTGATAAAACCACCATCCCAGAAACAAGTCATACACATCATCTGTCAGCACCACAAAACTGCTGGCAAAGAGGCACGAGTTTGTGCCTTTTCTTTCTTCCAAGATGAAAATTACCCTATTGTATGACATAAAAGTGACATTTGATCAAATGTAATCCAAATTAAAACTGCTATAAACCCAGCTGTATAATGTTTAACGTATAATCCTGACTTATTTTAATGGGATAAAACCAGAACTAAATCAGTTAAGCTAAAGAGCATTTTGTTCCTCACTGGCTGAAAATTACTGCGCTAGAATTTTGGGGTTTAGTCTTAAGTTGTGCAGTTTCTTTGAGCCTAGCCGTATTTCACAGGAGACTAAGTACATGTTAAATTCTTCTGTACAGGAGAAAGAAGAGAGCAAGTGACATGCAATAAAGTATTTCATACCTATTCAGCTTTGTGTAGCATCTCCAGACCGATGATCTTAATTTAACAGAGTGATTGCTTGAGAAAAGCCCTGTACCACAACTCAGACCAAGTCCAGCACTGATCCAGTGGAACTGCTACAAAGTCAATATATTTCATCCACCACCTTCTGTTTAATTTTTAACTTTGCTGCTCTGTTATCATGCTGTTCTGGCATGCTGAGCACTATCTCTTCAGTAATCAACTGGGGAATATGGCACATTATAGGCATATGTGGTAGGAAATACTGCAGTATCACTTTTTCCCGGAAAATCTTGCAAAATCTCGCTTTCCCTTCTAGCCAAACACTCCTGAACCCACAACGCACAGTAAGTACAGTTTATATTCTTGTAGCCACTTGCTGAGCAGGGTATTTCACAATTCCCTGCATATGGCACTAGCCAAACTTTTGTGTTTAATCTGTCATGTGATTTGACATCACCTTAGATAATGTGTTGTATTCAGGTGTACTTCATTTTGTAATAAAAGATAAATGCAGGTTTTTAAACAAACAAGAATGTTGAGATGACCTATTGCTAACCTCATCTTTGGTTGCCTTACTTTCATTATCATTTGATGCTAGGCTTTCGCGTCAGCAGGGTGACAGCACAAACCAAATATTTTTATATACATACATAATATGCATATATGTATCATCATCTGCTCATCAACAGTAGCAGATTAAAACTGATTAAGGGACTGTACTTTGCAGATAAGGAGTCACTTGTTAGACTAGCTACAGGGTCATTGTATAACTTGGACAAAATACCTATTTTTTTGCAACTCAGTTCTTTACTTGTACAGCAAAGGAAGTAACTTTTTTCTTTGCCCATTTATCTTTGAGTTCTTTGTAAGGTGAGCGTCCCTCACTATGAATATGCGGGCATGCTTCTAGAAACTACTGTAACACAAATATAATAACAGCACTGACCAGACAGTACAATATTATTTCCAGTAAAGGCTAGGCAGATGCATGAGGAGGCCCCCAGGCCCATTTTATCCTGCAAGAAAATCTCAGAAAGCTTTTATACATCACTTCTTTGGAAAAAAAGTCATTCACTGTGTCTGTATTAGTCTCAGTGCAACATACTGTATACCAAAAATTAGCATTTACCTGTAATATATGTGCAGGCAGATTAAGTACATACATGAACATTCATAAGAAAAAAAAACCCACACAGGCAATTAAAAAATATCCCAAAATTTGATTTTAAGATTATACAAGACCTTACAAAATCAAGCACTTAACCATGTCTCTGTAATAGCAGAAATAGATAAATAATGGAAGCCTTTGACCTCACAAACTATGGCTTTCACATCTGACAGAATCAGACCCAATGGCTGATGGACTCTTCAGATAAAAGATACCACAATTCAAGGATATGTCAATGGTAATGAAAATTTTTTAAACTAAGACACCATTTAGTATAACACAGATGTAGAATTATACTCTCATAGGGATGTTTTTAAGTTTTCCAGGAGGCATCGATCAATAAAAGGTAGAATTAATCCCTAAAACGTTCCAAAATGTGAAGCTCAGGTTTTCATTTATCTTGAACTCATGGTGTTGAACCACATATACCAGGGATCTGACAGCACTGTGTGATATTGCTGCTGCACCATCTGTGCAGCAAATGCACACCTAAACTGGGGGGAAATGCTGGTGCAATGCAGTGGAATTTTTAACCCAGTGTTTCTGTTTTAAATGCTTTATGGAATCTCACTGCTGACCCAATATTAAAATATTGCTTAATATTGTACAGTAACAGTAACAGTACATAGGCTTTTTGGAAATAAGATTGGCTTTGTGAATACATACGATGTGAAACCCCAGCTTGAAGAAGATGACTAGTGCTTTGGCATTCACATAATGAGACCCAAATTTAATCTATCACATTCTTGTATAGATGGTGCATAGAATTTATTTATTTTCACAGTACTCTGATCTAGGAAAGAAAATGCACATGAAAGTGGAAAAATAGCCTTGTAATACTCTGCAAGAGATTTTTTTATCAGACAAGGATGAGGAAGATTCTCAGAATAACAGGAAAAAACAAAGCACTGAACACAGTATCTGATAGAGGACATTTCACACGGTGTAATATTTTATCAAAGGATTTGCTCTTTTGACAAACACTCTCTCCATTGTGCAATTAAAAAATAAAATCTGGGCTGACTGAAATATTGCCCTATTAAGTGTAATTTATTTAATTAGTATCAAGAGATTCCCTGGAAGTTTGTATTCTATGTGATTTTCTTATAATTTTCTGTATTTATATTCCTGCTAAATTCCTTGTAATAAGTTTAAAGCTGAAGATTCTATTTGCTACTTCCATAGGTAGCAAGTAGAAATTTAGTTATTTTCTCATTTTAGAATAAATTTCTTATATATTTACTCCATAAATAAAAGCAGCCTATTTCTAACCACTATCCACTACCACAAAAGTAGGTATGTAGATATCCTGTTCACATAAAAAGTCAATAAAAGTGTTCTTTCATTATCATGGACACTGTGTTCTACCCACTGTGAAGCTCAAGATTAAGTAGAAAAGATGATCAACACCTTTTTCTTTTGATCCTATAGTAGTCGTGTACTGGACTGGTGGTTAGAACTCCATATGAAGAGCAAATAAATCAAAAGCAAGAAGGACCCTGAAGAAGTGATTAGGTTTTCCAGCTGCAATTCCTCTTGAAGATGGCCACCTCTTCCTGCCTGGCTACAAGCTGAAGAAGGAAAGAAGTGAATGGAGTTACCAGCTTGTTGTGAAGACAATACTTAGTTTTAGTAGTATTTTTAGGCCGACTGTGAAGCTGACATACATTTGTATTTTCAAACTTATGAGCTATTGGAAGAAAAATGGTTCTACCATGAAAATAAACTGCCTAATCTCCAGTAAGTTTAAACAAGAAATGGAAAAGCAGACAGAAAAATTAAATGTGGTCCCTGATAAGTTCCAATCAATATGAGGCCATAAAAAAAAAAAAAAAAAGAAAAAGAGTTTCAGTGCAACTATTCTTGCACATGACTCCAGAGTGGACTCTGAGTCCATCAGGAACACAAAGGTTTTCTCCTCTCCTTTTCTGAGTACACTGCTTCAAACAATTTCTACTCTGAGGATCTCTACCCTATTTTTCCCATTACCACTCAGCATTTACATTAACTCAATCTACCTCCTACCTACGAAAAGCTAATTACTGATCTTGGTTAAACCCATAAACAGTGATTTTGCATTAACCAGGGGTCATTAAATATCAAGGGAAAACACTTTCTTCTTCAGATGATTGGAGGGTTATCTCTACCCAACATGTTCAGCATTTGTTTACCTGCAAAGAAGACTTCAGTTTAAAATGCTTTAACTTTGAAAAATATATACAACTGAATACACATGAAGCTGTTGGTAACTGTTGACACTATTACTGATACATGCACTACATTAATTCAGTTACTCTAGGACAGCTCACCGTAACTCCATGGGTTTCATTACCTTACATGTTTACCTTCTATGCATTTTCAGAAGACTCTGGTATGATTTTTTAAAAATAAATGTATATACTAAGGGTATCCTATTTACCTCCTTTAAAGGGCTGGAGCTGAGAACCCTGCATGAGTCCCTCGAAAGACACAGCATGAGTAAGGATTTTATTTAAAAAATATATAAATCATGTGCTTGTGAGTGAAAATTCCATTGTATCTGCTATGCATTCAACATCTATTTCTTCAATGGGAGCTATAAGTGAAGAGCAAGTCACCAGTATTTGTTTTTTTCTCTCCAGAAGGATATAAAATAGAAATCAGAGTTGTTATTATTAAAGCAGAACATGAGCTTTCCTTCTACCTCATAATCTGGTCAAGTACCTTAGTCTAAAATTTTATGCCCAATATGAATTAATTGCTGACAGATGGAAAAAACCAAACCCTTATGCAATCCTTATGCAGCAGAGTAAGCTGAGGTCCCTGAATGAGAAGGCAGGGAATCATCATCTATATTTCTGAGATTATAAGTACATAAAAACATGAAGAGGACGCAGTTCTTTCCATTTGCGCCAGTGTATTCCTTCAACGTCAGAGCCTTGCAAGGCAGTCACTTCATTATTTTTCCTGATATTACATCACCTGTTTGTCAATGTGTGCCTTCAGGTTCTAAAGAAGAGATGGATTATAAATAAACTAACTCTTGCTTTCATGTGAAGCTCAAATAAAAGAGTGTGTGAGAAAAAGAACGAGTATTTCATGGAAAATGTGCTGAAAGTGAACAGAGAGCTCAAAAATCCCCACTCCTTACCAGGGTGGATGGCATAGGCATAACTAGTTTGACCTTAATTCGACACAAACTGTATTTTAAACTAATATTTCACAGTGCACAAACATATTTTAAATCATCTTTCACAACTGTTCAGACTCAGGGGAATGAATACTGTATTTCGCATTGTAAGTAGTTATCCAGTCATTATCTGTTAGATCAGAAAACTCTGAAATATATGTTTTGAACACTCCCAGCTGCAATTGTTAACACAAGATAGCCATGATTGCCCAAATTACTGGACAAAAATTTTCAGATAAAACATTTCTTTGGCAAAAAAAAAAAAAAAAAAGCATAATAAGACATTGCAGAAGGTTTAATTCATTAGATTAATTCATTATTTTCAGAAATTCATTAAATTTTGCCAGATTGGAAGGGGGACCCTATGAATTTTCTTAAAAAAATATTTACTTCTATAACAGACTTTAAAATTTTGGTTGTTTTTAAAAATTTTCAAATGAAAACATGTATTTTTATGTAACTATTTTCCATATCATTTGTCTCTAATTTTTAAAATATCTTTAAGAGAGCCAAAAAATAAGAAAATTAACCAGTTAATTCCAGTATTCTGAATCAATCTCAATGTTCTGTTAAACCTGAAGCACCTTCCAAAATTATTTTCTGTAAGAGCCAAGTTAAGAAGTCTATTATTTACCTACTTTTAATCATGACTTTTTGCAATCATCATCACAATGTAATTGTTCATGTATTTTGTTTTTCATCAGAAAGTACAATAGGAAAAATTTTATTCATTCATGATTAAACAGCAGGCTAGTGCAAAAGCAATAAAGACCTGAGGATGTCTGTGAGTTTTTAAAGCAAGATTGCTACCAAAAACATTCACTATACAATTCACAAATTATTTTTGGGCTGTTGCCCATTTTATGAATGGTCTATTCTCCTGTTTTTATTAATATTGTTGACTAGCTACAACAGGTGACATTTTTATCCCCTTAGGCTGTCCATTATCCAAATGAACGGCCATCTGGAAAGCGATTCTGTTCACTGAAAAATGTGACAGAACTGATGGCTTTTTAACTGCAAGTCATCTATGACTGCTGGTAAACACTGAAAATTAGCATTGATCCCCTCAAATGAAAAAAACAACAATAAAGTACTTCAGACAGGCTTATGGAAACACCTTCTCGGCAGATGTGCACGCTAATTAATAATTGTAGATGGCAACCCTTCCTCATTTTTGTAAATGAATACCACTTGAATTCTCTAAAACAAATAGATATGACTACAGATGGGGCATCTACTTGCATATGCCCAACACAGCATATGTAGATTAGGAAATGAGGTGGGCCTGAAACCTCTGCCATACTACAAACGGGTAGTAAACAAGCACCGTTACCATAACCTGCCACACTCAGAAAATCAGATAGTTCATCCTTTTGCCCACCAGGTTACATTCTGGGAGGGTTTCCAAAGCTGGAAGTAGATGTCACATTGCCTCTTGTTTTGAAGGCACTCAGTACAGAGACTATAGCTGGGATGAAGTCAAGAAGATACATTCAGATGCAGAATAAGGCTCCCACAATTTGTGTATTGATAACCCTCAAAATTGTATTTTGCACCCAAAGTAGAAAGGGAATTACAATAGAAAATCACAATATACTCCACTCATCTGTCTTCCAGCAGTATTCTGTGTTGCTTCTAGGGCAATGAAAACACATCTGTAGTGAATACACTTGTCAAAACCAATTGGAAACTACTATTTGGCTTTGATGGAATCAAACCAGGCTCTCTAACTTGGTACCAGCAGCAACTCAGATAGGGTCTGACATATCCTGACAAAGATGGAACCTGCTATGAACAGAAGCTGTTAAGATCATGGTTAAGATCAGAAAATAGTCTCATAGTTTCAAATATCCTCTGAACTGAGATAGATATCATTAAAAATATGTGTATTTTATTATGAAACTGTACAACATTTAGTAATTAAAAAACATGGGTTCCACTTAAATTGGGCACCAACTTGTTATCTTTTGACCCATTTACTGAAAATGTGTTTTGGGGCTAATTCTTTTTTTGTCTTCTGAGATCAGAACTGCAACACTCAAAGTTTACTCAAGTACCTTTATGCTGGCAGTGAAAATATATCTAAAATATATCTATATCGCATATACTTTGTCACATTAAAAGACATTTTGGGTATGATTATCTTGATTTAGAAATATCATATCCATCAGAACCAATAATGACAACAGGACTAACAACTCTTGATTTACTTCTGCCTGCTTTCTTATATTGGAAACCACACCATCTATATCACTCTTTCTGCACCTGGTGCCATCTTGGTGAATGCTTGAATAGCAAGCTCAGGTAACAGATTCCACACTCTTGATCTAGCCTGTATGTGAGTATAGGGCTTACACAACGTTCATATAGCAAACATTGCAAGGAAGAGGTTAAAAGAAAAACAAAACAAAGCAAAAAGCCAAAACCAAACACAAAAAAACAAACAAGAAAATAAAATCTACAGTAATAATGTGATAATGTTGAAGCTTTCCAATGTACCAACAAATAAAAGCAATAGACTTTGTTACAGCACAAAACATGAAAAAAAATTAAATTAGTGCTCTGTACAACATAGCAAACAGAACAATCAAATTATTGTTTGCTTGTCTAACATGAAGGCAGTATTACCAATAAACATCCTGCAGCTAGGTGATAAGATGCTGGAGAATAAGGTGATAAGATGCTGCAGAATTAGTACTGTAAAATGGTTCATCATGCAACCAAAAATGATCAGGTAATTTTGACATTTCATATTTAATAAACAACTATTTAAATCAGAAATCATCAGAAATGCAATGACAGGGTTTATTTATACTGCATTTGTGTCTCCACCCAATGATTTAATTCTTTCTACTTTAAAGTAGCATCCATTTAAAGCGACGGGAGTAAGTCAGATCCTCAGTATTACTTTTAAATTTAACTACAAAACTGGCATGAATAAAAAGCAACTTCCTACAGTATTTCATAATAACAGTGAGAGCAACTGGCTGGTAGAACACTTCACTTGTTTTTCCACAGCAGATTTGAAGTGCACTGTAATGAATGTATTGAAAATGATTTCTGGTGCTCCCTGATATCACAAATCACAACCTTTATAAAGGCATATGAGCAATCAAAGATACATTTGAGCTGTGATTCATATGTGCATGTCTTCAGAGCTAGTACTGCCCAGTGCTCTATAATCAGGATTGCAAACATTTTTCATTAGTTTCCCATTTCATTAAATCTGTGAAAGGAAGAAAGAGATGGAATCAAATATAAAAAGAACGAAGTCGGTATATAATGCCAGCATACTTTTTAAGTCAAAATTTTACCTGCTCTGTGTGTATATGTGTGTGCACACATATATATTCACACTCAATTTCTGAGCATACATTTCATAAAGTAATCATGGAAGAAGTCTCCTGCTGCCTTTTCAAGAAAAGGCTTCTGAATCTTCAAATCAAAATGTGCAAAGCACAATCCTACGTCCCATATTGAATATATCATGATAATTAGGATCTTATTTTCCAAAACACATTACGCATGAGAACAGTACCTACCAAATAGCATCTTCTCCTTTTTATTAAGATGGAATGGTTATTAATGACACTCTTGATATGTAAATACACACAATGTATCTATATATTATTACTACATAAAAGACATAATTAGTCTATATACCAAGATGCAGTTAAGAGAAAATGAGTGCTCAAAGTCTTTTTCAAAGATGAGTGGAAGGTGTGTTTGGCATTTAGAATTATTTTAGTGAGCATGTATGAATTACCCATCAGCAGCAAAGTCTGTACACTGCATTGAAGAAGAAATCATCAGAATTCACCTCCGAAGAAGATAAATGAAGAATAAAAGTACAGCTCAGAAAGAGGAACAGAGCTGGCCTGCATCATTGCCTGAACGCTTCCTTCTTCAGCTATTTTATTTGTAATATTACATTTCTGCATAAATGTGATGTCCTAATTGAAACTGAAAATGTATTTTTACTCCAATGAAAGTAATAAACATTTTGGAAGATGCATATCATACAGACAAGAGAAATAGAAAAGCAGTTGTAAACTTACCAAATCCAAAAAGTAAGAACCATTTTGCAAACCCTGCTCTTTTTCTCTCTCCACCTAACAGTAAAGTAAGCACTTACAAGTCCATGGAACAGACTCCTGTGGGAAATAAAAGGTACCTACATCAAAACTGGCAACTTTACTTGTTTCTTCATGGAGAATTTTCCAATAACACAGGGAATGCTTTGTCCGTAGCTGTGAAATTATAAGTTATAAATTAAAGTTATAATTACTTACAGAAGAAATTACAGGATAACCATAGAATTGTAGTATGTTCCTCCTGTACATATTTTCAAAATATGCACCAATAAAATATTGGAACTTGGCAGTTTTGGACTCCTTGCTCATGGGTACATCCAGATGTACTTAAAGAAAGCAAGAACAACTTCTAACAAAAGTCTGTTTCAGTGTTAAAGAGCTTAACCTCATTTCCTGAATTGCAAAATGTACTTCTGTGATTTTTCTTTTCATTATCTCATTATTTCTGTGATACTGGGAAATCATATGAATTCCCAACAACATTAATGACTGCTTGTGAGACAAGGGATAAACCGCCTTTGAAGTATATAACATATTTACATGGATTCAACTTCTTTTTTTAGAAAATTCAAATCAAGCAGGTTGTTCAAGAGTATCATCTTTACAGCCGTTGTTTATTTCATATGGTTTTAATAAAGAGATTCTAGTGAACAAGACTTACCAAAAATAAACCCTGAAAATTATTCCTGACTTCCATGGAAAATATTTGAAACTTGGTAGGTTGAAGGAAAGGAAAAAAGGAGAAACTCACAAAAATCTGAAGAGACATAGATTAAATACACTGTCCATTTGTCTGAACGAATGAGTACTTATATCCAAAATTTGAGGAGGCTACCAGCTGGACTAGGGTTAAATCTATTAAAATACTTTAAAGATATTTTTAATAAAAAAAGACTTCAGTTGGAAATTTTGCTGATATGAGCTTCACTGTCGTAGATTTTCAGAAGCGGGTCACTTATTTATGACCTACTTAAGGAACCAGATCTTACACTTTGTCTGTTTTGTCTGATGATATGGTCTGCCTCTACACCTCCCTCCAACAGGATGCCAGGAAACTCCTTTATTGTCACAGTCTTACAGAACCAGTATTATTCAGTAGATCGGACAGGTTCCTTTTTGGCATTGTAGTATAAGCTCTTATCACTAGCAAAGTTCCACATCACTCCTACCACATGACTAGAGAAGTAGATAACAATGCAACACAGAGAACTGTAAAAACACCCACAGATATTGCTTGAATATCAAGAGCCAAGGATTGTGATGCCACATACTGTCTTGATTTGCAGTTATCTTATTACAAGAAAATTGAAATATTTCAAAAATATTTTTAGGGTAAAAAGAGCATTTGCATTCTTAATGTGATGTGTTTATCTTGGCACTACCACTCGTGATGTTTATTAGACTACTTTCTACATAGTCACTAAATGGATTTTTAATGGTCTTTTAAATTTTAGGCAGTTTGTAGATAAAAATTCACAGCATTATAGTTCTGCATGAAGACTGACAATATGTTGCAATTTCCAGCCATGATGGTTTGCGACTTCTAAGCTGTGGAAAGCATGTTTAAATGCATTACTCTTGACAGCTTAGCTAATACTGAATTTTAAAAGAAAAGCCAAATATTGGTTATTGAGTAAAAAAGAGCAAGCGAAAATTGCAATTCACATCATGGAATGACACATTTGCTGAATGGTAAAACTATGAGTGACTGAAATATTTTACTTGAATTGGAACTAAGCAATTAAGCATAGAGCAACCAAGACCCTATTTTGTATAGCAATTACAGCTCACAGAACATTGTGAACATTTACCATTTTTCTTCTTGCTACCCGTTTCTCTTCATTCAAAACTAGAAAGAACTATGATGGGATTTTTTATAAGGGAGAGCAGAGAAATAGTTAACAGCTTGCATAATAATTTAACAGTGACTTAGCAATAGTTTAGTAATTAATTTGGAAATATATATATGCACACACATCCCTATATCAACATATTCCATTAAAAAGTAGATTTTATACTAATAATCATTTAAGATTTTTTTTTAAGGAAAAAAAGTGAAATTCATTAAGTCTTCTAATATCGGGCAAGAAGGTACCACAAAACCTTAAGTAGCCATAAAATCCATCTGCCTCAACAAGGCAAGATAAGCTATACCAAAATGATTTCTGACAGCTGTTTCCTTAATCTGGCCTTGAAAATCTCTGGTGTGCAGAAAAGTCTGTAGCCTCGCAGGGTGACATATCCAAGTGCTTAACTATTGTTACAGTTAGAAAGGTGGTTTTGGTTGCTTCTCTTTCCTGATGTCCAATCTAAAGCTCCCTCACTAAAAAAGAATCACATTACTTACTGTCCTATCCCCTATCCTGATCTTCAATGGACATGGAGAAAAATTCATTATTTTCCTATTTGTGATAACCTTTATTCTTTTAAGATTGGTGTGCTTTTTCATGTCAGTTGTATTTTCCTGTCTAAACAAGCCCAGTTCTGTCAATCATTTCTGAGAGATCATATTTTCTATGATCATATCTGTTTTCATTCTTCGGACTGGCTCCGACTACTCTGCACGTTTCCTTGTATGCTTAAAATCAGACACACTGTGACAGCCAAGAGTCTGCCAGTATGACAATAATTATCAAATCTTGTTAATTTGCAATAAACAGACAGCAGTATTTTTAAAAATCTTAAGTAAGTCTTTAAAAAGCTGAGGCATCTTTTTAACCCACAGTTCATGTATATCCAAATGATACAATTTTTAAACTAGTATGCCAAACATTGAAGCACATGAAGGAGACCTATTGCTTGCATCTATGTCAGGGATTTAATGTAATAAAAACTTAATTTGAACACTGTAAAATGAGACAACAACTGAATCTGTCATGAAGTCTCCTGACATATACATATCAATGACCAAACAAAGAAACGGGTGAATGCTAAACCTCTGACACACTGTTGGGTTAGGGCCAACTATGACAGAACTAGTGATGTAACTGACCTTTCACACTGAAATAATGAATCCTCCAAGTCAAGCAATCAGTTTTCAAAGTTGTCAAGTTTCAGTATTAACAAAGCTTTCTGAGCAACTACAAACAATGTTGAACTGCTTCATGCTGCTCCAAGGGAAGTGAACATTATTAAAGTCACATTTCTGTTCTTTACCATATTTCTGATTAAAACTCAGAATAAAGAGAACTTGTATGAGCATTTGGATATGCCTAAAAAAAAAATCTAATTGCATTAAACAAAAAATATCTTAAAGAAAACTGAAATTATTCTTGTTATTTCTATACATAGCTGTTCCAGCCTTCATTACTTTAAAATCAAATTTAATGCTTGGCTTCTTATGCCTCTCTCAGCTATGAACATTCCTATTAATAAAGTCCCACAAGTAGCATCGTAAACTCTGTGTTAATTAATTGTTGATGTATGTATTTTAGGACTGCAGTTACACAAGTGCATGGCTATCCTAATTTTGTTTCTGGAAAAAAAAACAGCATATGCAAAAGGGCCTATTTAATCATCTTAACTGATTTTAGCTTAACCTTGTTCAGCTTAAATTTAATTCACCTAACGAGGAATGGATTTTGGTTCTTGGGAGAACATTCTAAAATTGCATACTTATTAAGATATAACACACAGTTAAGATACATTTATTAAGATATTATGATACTAAAATACCTTTTACTGTCTTACATACACTAAATTTAACATAATTAGATTTGCTGAGCAAATTTCTCTCTTATTCTTTTCAGCCACAATTGTTCACATACATGGGAAAACAATCTGCATGAAGTAAAAAACCCTTAGTATTCAAACTCTTAATTTCAAAATTTTAAAGAATGCATGAGGAAATTCTTACAAAACGAAATAGCTCTTTTTTTCTGACTAGAACAATGTGTAGACTTTCTTCCATTACATTTGTTTGAAATAAGGTTCTTTCATTACAGTATGAGAAAGATGCATTTAGGAAATGACTAGAAATAGCTTACTAACAATAGCTAATAAAATAAGTCAGACTAAATTTTGTATTTCATTCTAAAGACATTTTTATTTAGATATCAAAATTATTCAAATGCCTTCATTTGAAAGGTGGTGCTTTTGTTTGGGTTTTTTTGGAGAAAAGGTCCACAAAAACTTCAGTACTGATTACTTCAGAGTACATGACGATTACTTCTTCATCTTTATTACAGCTGGCATCATAGGAAACCACAGCTTAATTTATTATAGGAAAAGTAACATTACTGAGCCCACAGAAAAGAATGAGGGCTTTAAATTATTCTGTCTCAAAATAATTACAAATATTCAAAGTTTTTATTATTCCCGTGGTATTAACTGCAAAATTTATTATTATTTCAATAAACTTGGAAATTTTAATTCACTAATAATAATAAAAGCTTCTTCAGTCTTGAAATGTTATTGAAAGCAAAACTTAAAATACCTGACATTTCAGTGGCATAGAAACAGTGGGATATTTTGAAATGGCTCTGGTATTACCTTTCTCCCATAGCAAAAAGAAACATATGGCAAAGTTCCTCACCAGAACAAAATAACTTTTTAGTGTCCCAATTCAAATTATTATTGGGGGGAAAATAATTATAAACATAACAAGTATTTTTCCACTAAAACTCGTATTTTACTGAAAAATCTATTACAATGAAATTATTTTTAATGAAAATAATCAATGTTAAAAAACCCGTAGATAATAGGAATAAATTTATTAAGTATGTCCAAGTTTTTAACTTGCAAAGCAAGTAGCAGAACGCACAATATTCATCATTCTTGCTCATCTGACCTCTAGAAAGCAGGTTACGTTCATCAAAATGGCACTGAACTAGCCAAAGTTTTGAATACCTCATCACTACACCCACCTCTTCCAACCCAACATCAGGCTCCTCTCTCCTGGGGCATTTCCTTGCAGAAACCTACCCACCGGCTTATTTTAGCACAATATTGTCCTGGTGTAACCCCAACTGTCAACTAAGCCCCACACAGTCACTCGCTCCCCCCTCCAGTGGAATAAGGGAGAAAATCAGAAGAGTAACAGTGACAAAACTCATGGGTTGAGTTAAAGACAGTTTAACAGGGAAAGCTAAAGCTGTGCACACAAGCAAAGCAGAACAAGGAATTGATTCACCACTTCCCACTGGTAGGCAGCTGTTCAGCCGTCTCCAGGAAAGCAAGGCTCTGTCACGTGTAATGGTAACTTGGGAAGACAAGCACAATCACTTCTAGCATCCCCCTTTCCTCCTTCTTCCCCCAGCTTTACATACTGAGCATGATGTCCTATGGCATGGGATATCCCTTATATCATGGGATATCGGGGTCAGCTGCACTGGCTTCCCAGCTGCTTGTGCCCCCATACCCTCCTTGCTTGGTGGGGTGAGGAGCAGAACAGGCCTTGGCTCTGTGCAAGCACTGCTCAGCAGTAACTAAAATCCCTGTATGATCAACCCTGTTTCCAGCAAAAATCCAAACCACAGCCCCATATTAGCTACTGTGAAGAAAAATAGCTCTACCCCAACCAAAACCAGCACAAATATGCATAAGCAAAGGCAAGTCTGGACAAAGGAAGGAAATTAAAAGCCCCTGCTGTGCCAGAGCAAAAAAAGCAATACGAACAGCTGCCCAGCTGTGCTCACTAGGAGTACCCATCCTAGTGGAAATATATTTGAAACTATGCTCTTTTGGGGTTCATGCACCTCTCAACATCTCACTATCTAGTGCTTATTTTTCCTTTTCCCTTAGGCTATTTTCTCTGGCAGTCTTCTCCACACCTGCAATCCCCTTCACCAACTTATTTAAAATTATTGAGCCACTCATCAAACAGCCATTCACTAAATATATGGGTGAATGTATCTTAGAACACAGATTTGAGGGCATGACATTTTAACTAGGTGAGCAATTGCATCTGCAATAAACTCAAAGAATTAATGCAAACCTAGGAAGGCATGAAAAGCAGTGATACTGCTGTAATGTCTCCTGTTATTGCAACACTGTTCTGGCGTAGCTTTCATACCAGTGCTCTGAACAGTGAGAAACTTGAACCACAAACAACAGCTTTACAGCCAGAGTGCAGAATTCTGCCTAAATTTTTCATGGACAAGGCTTTCCAAGTAACAAATATAAAGGTATTGTATTGCTTTTCTCAGAATTCTATACATCTACATTGTATTAATTATTCCCGCAGCATGCAGTGTTACTAAAAGTAGCCCTGTGAATTAATGATGCTCATATCAAATGAAGTCCTGTTCATTCAGAAATATTAGACTAATATTTTGCTCTGTTGTCCTTCTGTCTAAATACCTCAAATAGTCCTAAATATATGAGAACTATTTAGACATTTATAATAAGTCAAAAGGTCAAATAGTTTGTGGATATGAACAGAGAGAAATCCCGCAGGTTTCAGGGAACTGTACAATGAGACTATAAATTCCTTGGTTATGTTGAATGCTTGCAGTGAGATTGCCTCCTACAGGATGCCCAAATGCTTTTTACTGCAGAAGGAGATGACTGCGGGGAGGGAGAGTAGGAGCACGTGCTGGTTTCCAGCCTGCCTGTCAGGCTAGAAGGAATTATCATCTGATTTGTTATTATCTCCAACAACATGCAAATTTTAGGCAAAACTCGGCAACTCCTGACATCTAAACACCTAACTCCGTTTTGGTTTGGAATCTATCTGCATCTCAGAAATTTTATTGGTGATTTCAGCTATCCTAGAAAGCTCATCTTTTACTTTAATCTGTAATATACTGTATATGTATAACATAAAGCTGAGAAGTGTTCTTTTCCCCTTAGCAGAATGAGTCCCAAGACATCTAGACAAAAGGCCCAGGGCCTCTTCACTCTGTCTTCTGTAATGTCCTCACTGATTTTTTTCACAGATTTAGCTATTATCCCAGTTTGTTACCATCATGTGAAAAGATGGATGAACAGCTTCCAGTGTAGACGCCACAGACGTCCCACTCCATAGATCACCCAGTAAGATGACCCAGATGTCATCCCACATTGCCTGGGGCCTGTGAAACCAGACTCACTCCAGCAGCAGAAAGCTATGCCAGAATAATAATCAGATCGCATTATTAGTCATGACTGGGGGGAGATAAAACTTGTAACAGTGGTTTACAAAACTGCTAATGAGCTCTTTGCTGTCTCAAAAAAGAAACGAGCCTGCTGACTTCAAGAATCCCACCAGCCTATATTTGAGATGTAGCCGACAATTGCTACACAGTGGAATGGGGGCTATTTGTATAGTTCTTGCAAGTGTACATCAGACCTGTATAATAATCAAAAGTCAGCCATCCAAACTCTAACTGAAATGACAGATAGAATGAATATCTGAAAGGACACTTGAATTGTACTCAGGCAAGTCTTCCTAACATCTTTTCTAACATGACAAAATAGAAAGCTGCAGAGTCCTACTCCAGAGGGGTTCAGTGAAGAGAACCTTGCATATCTGCTTGCAAATTTAAACCTGACCAACTTTAGCCTCCAAGGGAAAATATAATCTTTCCTTCTTCCTTTTACTGGCTTATTTATCCCCTATCCTCAGCACTGTAATAACTATCTATCTCTTCAGAGGAACTGAATAGCTTATTCTGTAACCTGTACGTTTTGGAGTTCGGTGCAAATGTTCTACTTAGTTTTTCTGATCATTAAATAAAGAGGAAACATGATTAAAAGGCAGTAAAGTTTTTGGATATGAGATTAAGAATGAAAGACTACAGGAATTTTTATAAAGAATAACTGTAAGAAGCTACTTTTTTTGTTATCTACACTCAAGGCTGATGATTTGGAAAAGCGTGTCATATAGCTTCAAGAGTCACAGTCCAAAGCTTCATTCCACCACAGGTGGATAGACTTTTTTGTAAGACAAGTGTAATTGATCTCAGGAGACCCACAAGATAGTAAGTCAGCACTTTTAATTATACTATCAACTATTGTGACATTCCAAAGAATTGTCAAAACAATGGAAATTTCATAGTCTCTCAAGATGAATATTGAGAACAACCAGTTACAAGTCTTTTAATTGGTATTGGCACATGCTTTAAATGAAAATCATGATGAGCTTATGACAAAGGAAATGGTACTGGTATAAGAGATTCAGGGATATACAAGGAAATTCAGCTGCAGCTAGAAAGACTGACAGTATTACTAAAGTTTTCCTTTACAACGAAGAAATTCTTGGAACAAGAGGAGAAAGAACTGAACCACCTTACAAATTGACAAGTCTGTTACAAAGCCTGGTGAAAAGTTTGTGTTAAAGCTTAGTTGTCTGAATAGTCCTAACATAAGAAGGCACTCAGTAACAGACAATTAACCACTATTTGTATGGTGTCACTTATTCTAATGAGGTCTATGTGCAATACTTTAAAGATATATGAATAGATGTATCAAAGGTATTTAGATGCCTCTGGTGATGTTTGTCATTAGCACCTAATAAAGGCTCATACAAATATATCTTAGTCAAGTAAACTTAGTATGTTCTTACCCTCTAAGACACCCCATTTTAATTTTAAATTAGAAAGTCGTTATATTTCTTATTGTGATAAGAAGGTTAAGAATGAAGATAAAAGGAAAATGAAGACATGACAGTTTATATATATACATACACACATGACAGTTTATATATATATATAAGGTCAGTTTGCATTTTCAAAAAATGCATGTTGATGAAAAATTAATCACACTGTTTTTCTCATGATTCTTGTGAAATGGAAACCCTATCTCTGTAATGTACAGTATAAACCAAGGCCAATACAGGAATTTTGAAAGTTTTCTTTGCTTCATGTTATTTTGGGTGATATATACCTTGGTTCAAACTCTCATGTCCTTATGTTGCTCATCACGATCTTGAGCAAACCCTTTTATCAGTCAGTATTAACAGAAGCAATGGTGGGCTGGGAGTTTGGTCCTCAATATGAAGGATGTGTTCAACTGCTGCAGGTCAAAATCCTAGCAGCAGTCTGACACAGCCCAACAGACTAAAGATGTGATTAACCGGAAAACCATTAATATATCCCCCCTTCGGTACTTTTCTAAATTATTGTATGATAATTCTGGACTATCCAAAAATATGTCTTGAAAATGTAAATTAAAAAAATAATCAACTTACATGGAAGCATGCTTTTGAATTTAAAGTAAATAAATATTGCTATGTGAGCCATGCAATATTTATTTTAGTTGTGTGTTGTTTTATACTTTTAGTTTGATTTGGTTTGGCTGATGGGATTACAGGGAGGGAAAATTATTGCCCTTTCAAAGACATGTCAGTGCTTCCCTACCCTTTGAATTCTTCTGTGAGTGCCATCAAGTCTAAGTTTATGCTCATTCATAAAATGTGCAACAGTTCAGTTTCTTGTCAGCCTCACAAACGTATACAGCAGTGCGACAGCTGGCAGGATGACTCTTGGAACCAACATGAAGAATGATGGTAGTCAAAGGAGATGCAAGAGGTTATGGCTTACTCTGGGAAGCGCACGGGGTAGGTGTTACATTCCACATGGTGTACTCAGGACTAAGTCATACAGCTATATGTGCACACGCGAGTTTTGCACGTTTTGTTTTTGTGAACTACATTTTTTTAAATCAAAACAAATAAAAGAAGTGCAAAGTAGAATGTGTAATATAATATAGAAAGAAACCTCAGATATGTGAGCAAAATGTTTTGGGGCTTTTTTGCATAAAAATATCATTGCATACCTTATGCATCTTCCTTGAGTTAACTGCATGTTATCTAGATAATTTCATTAGAAAATGTAGCAGATTTACTTGTTTATTTACACATCCACCCATATTAAAAAATGCTTTCCTCTGGAATACCTAAGAGTATTGCTTAAGCAGTCAGTTGGGACTTTCCTATTAACTCATGTTCTTTAAAGCCTGCAGTCCTAATGTCCTCCTTCTCCACCATACACAACGCATGGATAACGCAGTGAGCACTCAGCATTATTGTAATGCAGATGCCAGATAAGTTCAGTGTGGAAGGTTTGTCCTTGCAGTGGTGTTTGCTTGCAGAATGCTGCTTCGCTGAGATTATTCTACCTTCAGTGCATGTTTCTCACAGTGCGCTCAGGCCTGCACAGGCAAGCACACACCTGCAGTTTGCTGCAGTGTTACTACACTGCTGCTGCTTGCTGCTAGCTGGTTGATGAATGAAGCCCTGAGCTTTTCCCAGCAGTAAAGCAAGACAGATCTGAGAACTCCTGGTGCTGCACGTAAATTTAGATTATGGTGCTCAGGAAGCAGTCAAAGATGGGGATGAATTTTACCATGAGCCTCACAAACAGAGCAAAAGCCATGGAATTTCAATTTAGTTTATCTCCTGATACTGGAAATAGAGATAATAAAATATCATCATAGGAAATCTGTGTCCCAGGAATATGCTCTTACATCAGAACAAAGACTGCAAACACTGCTTCCTCAGGCTAGCCTGCTGGCCACCTCAGTCCCATCTCAGTAAATAGTCTGCTACCTCTTGTCTTGTGTGGGGATGATACATCTCCACCAACACCCAAGGCCAATTCTGCTACTGTGTAGATAACAAGGAAATGCTTTACTGATGCCTTTTGTGGTTTGTGAAGGCTCTGAAACATGGAATTTTATTACTGTTAATTTAGGAAGAACTCCAAGTATCCAGAAACAATCCAGACTTTTTAAAATTCCAGTTGAAACTTAAGCCCCATGGCACGAATACAACAGGCTTTGAAAAAAATGTACAGAGAAAATGTACAGACTCTGTAATTTTCCTGCTATTATTTGTAAGGACAACTTGTCCTTGTACTCAAAAAAGATGGGATCATCACAAGGGACCCAGAAATCAACGGTGAATTTGAACTCAAGTTTTACCCAAGAGAAACATCCTGTTACCAGTTTTACCATCTGTTTCCTTTCTACATGATGCTCAAAGAGACAGAAAAAGAATCTATTAAGCAAAGCATATATTTACTATTTCTTATGATGAAATAAAAAACTTTACCAAAACATGTTTTCAAACCTTCAACAGTAGAATGTAATTTGAAGCCTAAAGCAAAGAAAGTGTTAATTAACACACAGAATAGAAATGCTAATAAAATGACAGTGCAGAAGAGAGGAAATTCTGTAGTTCCCACTTTACCATGGTACATCACAACACTCAATCTCAGGAACTGAATGGCATAATAGAAAAAAAAAATCTCATGACCTACAGTTCTGGGAAAAAAAAAGGTGTTGCCTACAGCAGATCCTCTGAGCTGGTCTCATATTTAACCCTCAGACGGTTTAACAGCCATGGCTAATGGTCAGATCAGGAAAGCCGTAATTCTCAGTGCACCGCCTGCCAAAGAGAAGGCTGTGGAAGGTAATTAGCCAATCTTGCAGTTTAGCTGGGGATTTATGGCAACAAATATGGTTGGGATGACTTACTATGATCTTAATGCTGCAATTCGTTCTTTAACTTCTGTAACTGTATTCCATTATGTAAATTTGTGTTGTAAGTAACTGCATTTTTTTTTCCCTAGAGCTCGTCCAATGATAAACCTGAACACATTGCAACATCAAGAAGGATAAAAGATCTGCAAAAGAGATGAACTTGTTCATTGTTCTGCATTAAGTGCAGAACTCCTCAGTATAGGTGAAAAGTTTTACCTGGACAGGAATAAACACATCAAATGCACACTAAAAACACCCTTTTCTAATATATAGACCCAAACAAAGAGCTAGCAACAGATATTTAAGTTTTCCTATTTATTCTTGTTTTATTTATTTTGCTAATATTTAAAATGCTAATAATTTTGAGGAAAGAATAGGATCTGGTGTGGAGCCATGAACCCATATCAGAGAGGGAATTTTATTTTAAAGCTGGGATTTCTTTGTCCTCTGTTTTCCCCTGGGTGCTGAAGTTCCAAACCAGCCATGTACTACTGACAAAAAAGATGTTCCAAAGAACCAGTGACAACAAAACTACCATGCAAAATAAATTTTAAAAACTACTATTCTTACTGAGCCAGGACTTCGATGTCTGTGGAAATGGCCTTAAAGTTAAGAGGGATTGGGATTGTGCATGTTTGACATACGATTTCTCTTCCAAAGGAGACTATTCAGTGCAAGATTTTGTGGAGAAATAGAAAACTTTTGAACTCTTTTGAATTCAATGCCTACAGCCCAAGCAAGTGTCAGGAAACGTATCTAAATCAAGGCTGAAAAATAATAAAGTTATTGCTATGTTAGATATGGTTTTCAGATAAGTGAGATAGAAATGAAAACTTTTTCCCTTTGTTTTGGTTTCCTTGATTAGACAGCTCTTATTTCCAGCTATATATTTAGCAAATTTAGCAAAGAAGGTCAATGGACCAACTTTTATGTAAAAGGCTACCCATATGCACTCAGCTAAGCAGTAAGGATTTACAAGATGGAGATGTAAGCTGAAAGCTTTGTTTCATTTGGAACGTAGAAAGGAAGAAAATGCAGCTGAAGGACACGTGATCCCTGAGTACCCAAAAGGGTTTCAGTCTTCCCACCAGGCAGGCGGTGAGTCTTTGGAGGCGTTATCCAGATGGCTGTGATTTTGATCATCTAGGTCACACATTTATTCTCCTAAATAAATTCTCTGTTTTAACAAATGGGCTGTAATCTGCTCACTCTTTCTAAAGTCTCATAACTCACTTCCTGAGTGGGGTAATGGTATGTCACCTGCTCCAACTGTATTCTGGCAGAAGTAAACAGCAAAAAATAAACCTTCTGGGACAATAAATGTTTAATCAACCCCTGGAAATAGTGCTAGATAAAGCTATTCCTATTTGCCTGTTCAGACCACTACCAAAAATAAAGACTTGTGACTTTAGGGGAATGGAAGTAACTTCAAGGGAAAGAAGCTGAACTCCATAATCCAGCAGACTGAAATATGGGATTTTATGGAAATGGAGAGAGTTTGGGAGAAAAGATTAGATGGGTAAGAAGTTACTATCACTACAAAATGTATTGGATAACTTGGACAAAACCAAGAATATGATCAGTCCTAATCTGAACATGCTGCTGAAGTGCTCTGTGGAAGATCACTCTTGGGGAAAGAGAATACTTACTTGTTTAGTGAAGATCTCTGGGGATGAGACTTCCCAGCAAGAAGAGATCATTCATTTTTGATGAAAACCAAAAAATTTACATAATTTGCAAAGGATTCTACAATCACCCTTCAAATCACCTGCTCCTGCGCTTCTGCTGAGTATGTCCCAAGAAAACAGAGCAACACAATTGCTTATACAACTGCCTGTAAAAGAGAAGACAGAAAACAGTGCAAAGCATCACAAGGAACCAACTGGGGCAAAGGTGCCTCTGAGACAGTTTTTGTTCCAAGTGGCTAAATTGGCAAGTGCTTGATTTCTGTTACCACGAGGGCCTGAATGGCTACTGTTTGGCTTAAGCTAGTGTAAGAGGAACAAGCAGTGAAAGCTTGTACCCGAAAATTTCTGCAGAATCAACAACCTCAGAAACTGAGTTCTAAGCAGTGTCATGTTTCAGCAGATCTCCCATGGCAAATCATGTTGACCAGCATTTAATTTCTCATTGGTTCAGCTTGCTTGTGTTTCAACACCTCTCCCTGTTACCGGGGCTAGAAATTAAAACTAAGGAGAGTAACATCTATTTGTTTGGCTTTGTTTCTGGGCAAAAGAAATGCGTAACCACACAAGAGAAACTGGTGTGATTTCTCCTTTTAGAGAGAATCCCCAGTGTCAATTACATGTGCAACTTTTCACACAGTGAATAACAGGGGGGACAGGCTGGTTTTCACAGTTTTGTTGAGGTGGGATAGTTTGTTCTTACCAAATTGAATTTGAGCTTGCTCACTTGCAGAGCTGTAGAGTTTGCCATCTAGATGGGTAGAAAACAAAAGAGGAATAGAAAGAATAATATTTGCCATGACAACACTCTCTCTGGGAAGGTCACGCAGGATTTTTTTCCCCAACTCACCCTTCTTCTTTAACACCAAGACTAAAAGCAAAAATACAAAATTCAAACAGTTTTTCTCTCACATACATAATATAAATAATTAAGGTACCTAAAGCACTTGATTCCCACATAAAAAGGATCTCATGATAATTTTTATAGAGAACTCATGCATCATGATTGCTGAAGTACGTACATCAATGAATTATTCATGATCACAAATTGCACATACCATCTTAATCTCAAATGACCCTTATTATTTGGGACATTCCTCATTTTGGATTCACATTCATCTGTATCCCATGCTGAGGTTACCATCTGGTCATTTTTTTCTTTACTCACTCAGTTACTTTTGTATAAAACTCATTTAAAGCTGAGCACTAACCACTTCTCTCAAATAACCTCTCTAAATAAAAATAAATATACTGTCTGGGATTACAAATGAAAGAAAAATGGTAGGTATTTAAAGATTCTACAGTGGTGTTAGAACAAAGACAAGGTTAATATAACCAGTATTTGTTTCTATAATAAATCTTCCCATTAATTTTTGATGTTCATAACAAAGCAAAAATGAGATCCACTAATAAGATATATCAAATTATAGATAAATCTACATATGCAAACTTTAACCTACACAATATATAAATGTGAACAAATCATGAACCAAGAAAATTATAATGGGCAAATGACATGAAACCAAATTCATCTAGTTACTTGAGACAGCAATGTAAAGCAGATAATACAGTATTTATAACTCAAAGCTGCTGTCAACAGCATCATCTAGGGGACTACACACAAGGGAGGACCACACTCAAAATTTCTTTTTACTACCCCAGATAAAATTCTCATCGTATTTTATCTTTTTTTTTTTTTTTTTTCTGAAAAAGTCAGCACATCCACAGCAGCAGACCTGGACCAACTTTATCACTTATAATTCACTACACTCAAGGAATCCATTTGCTCACACTGCATTTCTGCCCCTTTTTGTTCATTTTTTAGCAACTTTCTAGCAATCTGCTTGCAGGCAGGACTAGTATAGCAGGACCACAGAAGAAAGAAATAGATTGCTAGTGAAAGAACAGTCACAAGCTGGAAAATGGAAGATAGAGAGCTCAAAAATGGCCTTTCTCTTCCTTACAACAAGAGCTCCTACTCTTGCAAAAAAACGCACCAAACTGCACCATATTCAACCCTAGGAACACAGAGTTTTATTTCTGCATCTGACTTTCAAGCTTTAATATACTTGTATCTTGTGTAAACCAATATAGAAAGGTGAGTGAGTTGTTGAGTCACAAGAAAACTTTTTATGAGGACTGAGGAAAATGTAATGAATTTAAGCAGAGGGTCGTGGTTGAAAGTTTTGGAATTTCTGTGATGAAGAGACACAGGTGTTACAGCTTCCAGGACTGATGCTTCCTTAAAACTATGCTTTCCTATTAAAAAAATCAATGGTCATAAGAGAGTGTTTTGTCCTTGCTACTTGTGTGTATTCCAGAAGTTTTTATCAGTTAAACCATTCAGCTTTCTGCCAATTATTTTTTTTTTCAAAACTGTGTGTTAATTTGCCTTTGTTTTTCTTAAAATGTCCATATAATGTATCATAGCTGAAATATTTTAATCACAGTTTTAAAAGTGTATTAAAACCTTGTCTTGGTTATGCTTTTATACTATCAGTTCTGCAACAATGCCAGCTATTTCAAAGAGAAAGTATTTCCTCCATGGGAGTGAGAATTCTTCAACACCATCATGATCAGTCCTACCTGCCAGCTATTGTGGAAGTGTACGAGAGATGTGCAGGGCTTCAACCTCAACAGTCACTGTTGTATTTCACTACATGAAACACCATCTGCCAGATAATAGCTTGAAAATGGAGGAAAAAGGGGAGCATAAGCACTAACTATAATTATTGCTGAGAACTGGAACATTATTTGAATCAATAAATTTGAGGGTTTGCTTTTCATAAACTCAGGAAAGTTTTATGAAAAGTAAGTCATAAAGGACAATTTTCAACCAATATTAATTAGTATTTCTTTAGAAATTGTTTCAATAGCTCTGCAATTGAAGTTCTTGTGTATGCTCCATCACTGCCTCCTGCAGCATAATTAATCTTTTTTCTCTGCAAAATTATGAATGTTTTGGTCACCTTGTTCTTGCCTTTGCACTTCCCATTCTCCCCTGCTAATATCCTCAATGTTGTTCAACACTTGGAAGTTCAAGCTCATCATTATAAGGAATATTATTAAAAGCTTTGCCTGGGATTCCTACTTTAGATTTCTCAGTTCGATTAATAGAAAATAATCAGTCTCACATTCTCCCTCTCTGGTGATTTAGTTAATTAACGGGTAGAAGCAGCACAAATAATTTCTACATCAATGTACTTATTGTTTTAAAAATTACGTGAAAATTAGTCCCTTACTAGATGATTAGGTTTTTAGATCTGCTAATGAACAACAATAGTCTGCCATTGCCACCTTCTAATTTACTTTTAATCACCAGCTAAGTAACAAAGAAATGTCTTTTGAAACAATTAAGACTACATATCAGGTCTCTGTAGGATGTCAACAATAAAGGGGTTAACGATGCATCCAGTCATCATGGAAACAATCAAAAAATGTCTTGCTTTAAACAATGCAGAACAACTCTCACTATCTAAATGCATCTGTGCCAGAAAATTGCCACAGAAAATTTACAACATTTTTCATCCTGTAGAGATCACACACGCACACAATAATGACGGAAATCACCTACATAACAGGGCAAAGATTTAAACTGAAATATCTGTGAAACAGCCACTTTCCTCTGACTAGACAGAGCTGTCTCAGCAGTCTATTATGACCTCAGCTGCAACAATATGACACAATAAGAGATTCCTAACCAAATACACCACTTGGAGGCTTGTAATGTATTTTTTTCTCTCATAATATTAACATCTTCCTGCACTTAGCTTCCTTAGATATTTAAAAAAGAAAATTTGAAGAACTGAAAATTAGGTTCCCAGATCTTTATTCCAGAGGGATTTTCTAAAGTATCTGCAATACATAAAACTATATTTATTCTGGGATGCAAAAGGCTAATAATTCTGCCTTGACTGTATTAAGTTTTTAGTAGCAGTTAAGTGGTTATGATATTTGCTGCCATAAAACTAACTCACAGGATGCTCACTGATTTTTTCCACGAAATATTTTGTGTGTATGTGCACACATGTATGCATCTCCTTTGACGCAGCCATCAAAGGATGAGGACAAAAGGGAGACTGTACAGAGATGCTATATCCTTTTGTTGAAAAAATAAATAAACAAACAAACAAAACCAGATTAAAAATACTCCACTCCGATGTTGATGTTGTCAGTGTGAGAGACTCACAGATAGTCAGAGGTTCTGGAAAGGGGAGGCAGGTACTGCACTTAAAATCATGAAAACTTCTGTAGTATTTAGAGTAGTATCCCACTGAACAGCAAATGCAGCAGAAAGCTCGCTTAAATTATTGACAAAAAAAGTAAATTGTCCCAAAAATTCTCTATTATGAAGCATCCGAAACATGTATTGGCACTCCAGAGAGCTACTACAATCTACTGCATGTGCTCCCTTATGAGAACTGTCATTTCAAGCGGCACGTGTTCTGGCCCATGGGAGCCAGAGTATGTAGAGCACTGCTAGGAGACTTGTAGAGGGCCATCTGTGCTCTGGTTAAGAAGACTTTATTTAAAGTGGAGAAAACAGATATAATTGCTCTCCTCACAGCTTCTATTTTCATTTGAAGAATAGCATATGAAAATAATGTAAAAAGGAGAGCTGGCAGCAGCCAAATAGTTAACTTCATCCACCCTCTGACGAGTACAAAATGGCGCTTTGCACAACAGTGAATGATAAGAGTTAGGCTACATGCTCTTGCCAGAATACCTTTCACATCTTCTACACTACCAGTCCCATCACACAATCTCATTCTGTCCTTCCTTCCTTATTTCCAGAGTTTTGCTCATTTTACACAAAGTATAAAAACTTCATGGCAAGAGATACCCTTGACTGTCTATGTTTGTACAATATCTAAAAATACAGGCTGAATATCATATAGGCTCTCCAGGAACTAGAATAATAGGAACAAATACCATAATCACATTGACCAGGCCAGTGAAGCTAACTGTGGAAGTCCCAGTGTTGCAGCTTATTCCCTACTGTAGTATTCATCTTAATTTTACATTCACTGTGCACATTGTTTGCTCACTTTCATCTCATTAACTCTAATAAACACTCTTTTAACCATTTTCAGTAATCCTCTGCCTTGTTTTTTTTTTATTCTCTAAAGACTCTTAAATAGCCCATGCACAATACTGAAGTTAAACTGATGTTAATTTAGAAAAGCTATTTCTAGAGTATCCCAAACACAATTTGTGGTGTGTAAGAGAAAGAACTTCACCTGTTTGCAACTTGATGTCTCTATGTATCTAAATGAATATTAGAGCCATTTGTCAGATACATTGCTTTATAAAATCCTTTTTCCACTGTCACCAGAAGCTTTCAGACTTCTACAGGTTCTAGTGTTAGGGAGTTCTTCTGGTTTTTCTTCACTGATCATTATTGTTCCTATTATTCCTTTACTGCGAAGCTAGCATGGTCTTACAATTAGTGCCTTATGACATACCAGCCATACAAAATATGTCAGAATTTTTTTCATGTGTCTTAGAACCTTTTAAGTTCTTTAATAACGTCATTATTGAATGAAGCCTTCTTAAATGAAACTGCCCAACAGTTCTAGAAAATCAATTTGCCTATTAGGAGTTATAACAGGCATTCAAGATACTAATTTTAAGCACCACTTTTGCAAATCTTGACTCAGATGTTTGTTTTATAAACACATGAGATTGCAGCTACAGAGCAATATGCATACATAGCAATACCTGAAAGTGGAAGCTTTTTTAAAACTCTTTAATAAATAATATCTGGAAAAATACAGAGCACAACTGTACCTAATTTATAGGCTGGTTTGCAGGATAAACTAGGTAATTCGAAGAGGTTTGCAATGCATATTTCACATAAAGATGGCTATTATTTAAAATGTAATGGAACAGTCAGAGTTTTATTTGGGGGTTTTTGCTCTCTATATACTTTCAAAATACAAATACAGCTAAATTTGAAAGATGGAAAAAATTAAAAACTTACATACAAACCCTTGTGATGAAGAGGTTGGTTATTCTCAGCTCTGTGTGACGCATCTGTTTTCTTCAGGGACTTCAACAAGTAAAAAAAAAGTCAACTTTGCAGTTACATGCATTTTAGCACCTTTCAACACACAGGGTACAATTCTGACTATCCTATACTGGGATGCCTGAGGAACTTGTTCCTTTTTTTTAATATTAATGAGTGTCATTATGGTTATGACCCATTAACTTCACCCATAAGGACACTCCAGAGGTGTTCTGCGTCTCTGATGAAAAGCAACATAAATTCAGAAGCATGTTGTTCACCATAAGCACAATGGTCCTCTACTTTTCATTCTCCTGTAACAAAACGGCTTATGTGTACTCGGGAGACTTCAAAAGTGTATCCAGAAAGACTGAGACTGAGAGTAGTCCTTCTATGCCTTTGATGTACAAAGCAAATCAGACTGAACTCATCAGAGACTATTGATGACAGGAGCTGGGCTAATCTTTGAGTGATCAAAGCAGTCAAAGTTAGTGACATTTGTAAAGAAATTAGTGATTCCTTCATAAAGGTTTTAACCATCCTATAAACAGGATAAATGTAGAAATCCTTAGATGGTTGGTACCATTAAGCACAGCAAATGTTACTGAAAATAATCACAATGGTGGCTCATTTATTAAGGAACCATTCTCTACATTCATTTACATTCCACTGAACAGATTGTATGAAAGCAGGTTTTTTTTCAGTCTGGTTAACATTCTCTGAAATGAGAAATTACACATTGAAAAGCAGTACTTTTTGTGTGTCATGTCACAGAATTACAAGGGATCATTATCCAATCTTTGAGACACAGAATTATTACAGATTTATCAATTGTTTCTACTGATGTAAAGGTCTGATAATGGCACAACGTGCCTGACTAACAAGAACTACTATAATGAAGCTAAATGCTTTAACTTGTTCAATGGTTCTGGTGGCAATAATTACTTATCTGGGATCAGAGAAGAAATTAGAAAATATGCTGTTATCTTTGATATGATTGGAGGTTAAAGGGTGAAACTGTAAATCCAAGGTTGGCATCTGTTTTTTAGAAAATGTTTCTTAACATTGTTAAATATGCTGAAGTCATATTCATACTGGCAGAAGATAAAGCAACCAATGAAGTATTTTCAATGGAGTGTCTCTCCCTGCCTTTGTACTGTGTTGCTTTATTTAATGTGACATGGTGTGTGAATTATTAGCTTCACTAAGTAGTTTTAAGACTAATTTACCTTGTACTTTATAGCCTCAAGAAATTCTTATATCAAAGAAAAATATAAGTGAACAATTGCTGTCTCTGTAATTAAGCATGATTTTGACATGTGGTCAAAAGAGGAGGAAAAGTAATAATTGGAAAACACTTTTCCCACCTCTAGTAAGTACTGATGTTGCTTATATTAGTGGAATATCTTGTCTTCAAATTTGTATGCATGCAACTATTAAATGCAAACTGAAAATTATTTGTTGTATTGTCAGAGCATCAGGAGTATAATCAGTTGGTAATTTTTGATACGTAGCATAAGACAAATCTATAGGTCTAGTTAAATGTCTCCTACTCATACGGGAGTAGTCACCACGGAGCACCTCCATCTACTTTTCTTTTTTTGTACTGGGTATCATTAAGGAAAATTTTTAAAATACTTCTGTCACAGATTGTTTAACTATTTAGGCTCTGTCCTGTCAGGAAAACAACAGTAAAGGTGTAATTTCTGGAGGTTTTCAAATGAGGTCTCTTTGTAATGTGCATGTTAATACCCTAGGAAAGCATGGATGGACACTATAAAAGCAGACTACTTAGTCAACATGCTGTTTTTCAATCTGGCAAGCAGGCTTTATTTATCCCATCTTTCAGTATCTATGGGTGATATATCAGTATCTATGTGGAATAATATCCCTGTATGTGCTGAACTGGTTTCGAATGAATGGTTTTCAGTCTATTCCATTAACCCTTACTTACAAGTCCGTAATTCAATAACCAAATATATTTTACACCATATTAAGCAGAACAGAACATGATATTCTATCTAAAGTGTCTGAAATGTTCACAATTGTTCAACACCAGAGAGTTCTTCAGTAGGTCTCTCAAAAGTGAGTACATTTTCAGGCCGTATTGGTATTCAGTGAGTCTAAACACTGGTGAGAAGTCGAAATACTTAATAATTTTACTTGCACTCAAATATGCTGCTCTGGTTTCAGGTATGTTAGGCTGATAAGGTTTTGCCCCTATATGCTCATTTCCACTGACTGACGCAGTCTTTCCACATCATATTTGGATTTTTGGTGTTTTCCTCACAGATCTGATCAGTAATTTGGTTTGGTCAAAATCAGAGGATTACAAGATAATTCAGGCTGGAATGGACCTCAAGGAGGTCTGTAGTCCAGACTCTTGGTCAAAGCAGGGACAGCTCTGAGCTCAGACCAGGTTGCTCAGTGTTTATCAACTCTCATCTTAAAAACCTCCAAGAACAGAGGCTGCCCAACCTCTCTAATCAACCTGTTCCTGCGCCCAACCATCCTCAGGATGTGAAAGCTTTTTCTTTTTGATGCCTCCTCACAGGTACTAGCAAGCTACTAATCAATATGCCCCAAAGCTGTGTCTTCTCCAGGCTCCTAGCTCCCTCAGTCCTTTATGGTAGGGCAAGTGCTCCAGCCCCCTGACCAACTTGGTGGTCCTCTGATGAAATTTTTCCAGTTTATCAACACCTTTCGTGTACTGAGAGAGCCCTTGATGTTAGTTCTTGCTGAATTTCTTTAGATCTCAGTTGTCCATTCCTCCAGTCTGTTTAGGTCTGTCTGCATAACAGCTCTGTCCTCAAGCACACCAATCCTTCCTCTTGTTTTGGTGTCATTTAGAAACTTGAGAGTGCATTCTCTCATCTCCTCTAAGTCAATGAAATGAAAACGATAGAAGCCAGTTTCACTCCATTGTCTCCCTGCTTCAGATCTTCCTGTTAGTTACTTTTCTACATTTTGGTGCTGTTGGTTCTCCTTTGTTGAGTTTGATTTTATTTAACTCTGCTTTTCTGCAGTGGCAAGCTTCCTTTCAGTTATGTATGGAAATACATGAAATATGTTTATAATACTCATTCTGTTCGGTGTGACTGATACACTTCAACACTGTAATTTACCAAAGAAAATGTCAGTTTTAAATTTACAAAATAAATATGTTTGGTGTTAAGTTTAGAGTATGAATGAGACACATGGAATTCACTGCACTTGTGAGTCTCACCCAGGTGATCTTGCCAGCAAGAAATCTGCACGAAGGCAGGAGCACAGGCAAGTATATGGCTCTGGGTTCTCTGCTCTTCCTCTTTTGTTTTGCAATCAGAACACAGAGAAAATGAAACTTAACTAGTTGTAGCAAGCTAATATACAAGTGTTTCTGGATTTGTGTGCTACATATATAACTTAGACTACTTTGGTTACTTGTGTATGCCACTGAAATGGGAAAAAAAAGAATCTGAAATAGAATTAAGCAGACTAATTTACCTATTGCAATCAACAATCCAATAAGTTATTTGCTGAAGAAATAAGTAAAAACCCCAAACAACAACCACCACCACCAAAACATATTTGAGCATTTTACATCCATTCACAATTGAAAGTACAAACAGAAAACAAAGTGAATGAGAATTAAATTATTTGTGAAAATTATTTACTCAGCTGTCACCTTATTATTTTCTTCCCTTTAAGTCTTAAATACAGCCGATTTCATCCTAGAAATGGAATTAGCATTATAGCAATTCAGTACAAAAATCTCAGTGACAACTAAAAAGAAAACAATCACTTTTCTATGGTTCCATGAAAAACTAAATGTTTACATGAAGACGGAAACTTATTCTGCTTGTGTGCAGCTGGGAAGTTATAAGTCAGATTTTTTTATAGCACTTGCTCATCTTATTGAAAGAGAAAAGAATTTTAAAATGTTGTTCATAAGTTTTATTAATAGCAATGCTTTTTCAAGAAGAAAATCTGAGACCGGTAACTTTCTAAGAGCCTCTAATTGGTGTCTCATACATGTTTACAGAATAAAAGCATGCCTAACTTCATAAGCAAGTGGTTGGTAATGCTTAGGCCACAGCAAGATTTAAATGAAAACTACTACTTTGTATAACTTATTCCATTACATATACACCAGAGATTCCAGGATCAGCTATACTAACCTCAATATGGCTCTGGGCTTGACTTGAGCAATACATAACGCACCTATTGCAGTATATGCTGATAAGTGATCTCCACTGAGCAATCCCCCTTTCCATGAGATTAGAATTAAATGTGGGACATGGTTTGGATTTTGGGGTTTGTTGGTTTTTATGGTGGGGTTGGGTTTTTTTCGTGTGTGTGTGATTTGGTTTGGTTTTGTTGTTGTTGTTGTTGGGGTTTTGTGGATGTTTTTTAAGTGATTCATATGATAAATGGAAGCAAAATTTTAGGTGTACCAGAACTGTTTTGGAATTTCTGCTTAATTTATCATACTAGAAAACGGAAAACTTGAAACAATACTTGCATGTTTAAGTATATAGTTAGTATTAAGTGATCCCCAAAACCCCCCAAATTTTTGCAAGCTGTTTTCCTAAGCAAACAAAAAATATGCTTTATATCACTACCTTTCCTATGCTCTAATTCAGCCTTAGAACTCAAAAATCTGTAAGTGTATTTTAAGGTGCAAGGTATGCTTTGTCATGTATTCAAACTGACAAATTATTCCATTGCTTTCTTCAGTTTTATAACGTTAAGCATTTAGTCAGTAAAATCCAACTGTTTTCAGAAATTAGGGGCCTCTAATAATTTAGCTTGACTTCTTTTAAATATCATTCCTGTATGAAACATCCCCATTCACTGAAAAGACATTGAGACTGCTTATCAGGTAAGGGAAATAGAGACTTTGAAACTGGCTGCACCCTTCAAAAGGGAGATTATCGTATGTCATATTTTTATTAAAGTTCTTTGACATTAATGCTTGGAGGAAATTCTTCTTTGAGGAGGACTTAGGTTTGTTCCCGATTTAAAAATCTGTTACTGACTACTCGGTGTATTTCATATATTTCACTTTGTTTAAATTCTCCAGAAGAAAGTTTAGGATTTTGCCTTTATTTTGTCAGCATGGTAGGAAATTCTTTTTAATGCTGAGAATGAATTGCGACTTGCTCTGTTACTGAAGATGTGTATTTGCATCTGTGAAGGATAGTGCTATCAGTGACTTTCCTTGGTTTTGAAGACTTTACAAAGAAATGTTTCTGTTATTTTCCTAACAAATAAGCTCATGTGTGCATCCTTTATAAGTGTCTTCATCTTATGCACAGAAGAAGTCAATATTGTAGTGACTTAAAGTGAAATTATCAGATATTTACATGTCAAAGATGTTCCTGGGCTTGTAGAGGGGTTTTGTAATTTGTGATCTGTGACACCTCCTGCTGAACATCCTAGTAGTCATTTCTCTTTATTTTCAGAAAATGTGGCTTTTCATCACATTTTCAAGCGATTATAACTCCCCAGAGCCTAAAGGCAAGTTTACAGTACTCAGCGGAGCTCCAGTTTGAGGAGTTGTAACATAGCAAATATGACCTGGTAAATCATTAAAGTGAAGCATAAGTTTTATTGGTCTTTTTTATGCTGACCAATGCTTTAGGTTCCAACATTATCTTGCAGAGTCAGCTTAGCTGACTGTACCAACTGATGATTCATGTGTGGCGTTACTTATATTTGAGCCTATGTGTTTTTGATAATGCCATGCTAGGTTTTCAAAAGAATTGAGAAAAAGAATTCCCAAAAGTGTTGAATGTATGACTTTGTTTTGAATGCAAAAGAACTTGGTTCTCATATAGCCAATTAAATGCCCAAGAAGATCTTGAAAAGAGTTTGGGTTCTGAGCCATTTTGAAAATGTGGTCTCAGCTGTCAAGTGTTAAGTTATACAAGATATACAGACCTGAAGAACTTCATTTATGTCAATTTTGTGGCTATCTAGCAGAAGAGAGTTGAGTCTGAAATATCCAAGGACCAAATCAAAGAGGACAGTGAAGTAAACAATAATTTTACGAGATGTTCCTTTTAACATTTACCAGTTCATACATTTGAATTTAGAGATTTTGGAGGTTTAGAATCTTAATACATGAACACCATGAACACCGATCCTATCACTGACATCCACCAAGTCATTCATCTGTTTATGTATCAGATCCTGTTCTGTAAAATGAGAAAGTATGTACTCTGCATCATAAAAAGTTGTGAAGACAGCTCAGTAATGACTGTGATGCTCTCAGTGAACAGGGAAACAGATAAGAACCTAATACATTACTATTCACTTTTTATCTCTCACTTCACTCCCTTAATTTTCCTCCTCACGTTTCCTGTCATCCGTGCTGTTCCTTCCTTCTCTTTTTTCATTCATCTATATTTTGCCTCCCATATACTCTTTCCTATGTACCTCACATGCACATCACAGTAAGGATAAACTTACCAACCAAATTTAAATATTAGAATTTCCCATTACTAACAATAAAGTCATGCCATTCCTTCTCATCTCTTTCTTTCGCTTGTCTGTATTGTTTCTTTCACGTACATTTTGGTCTCAAACAATAGTGCTACATGGGGACTTTAATGCTTACTCTAAACTGAAACCATTCAGTCATGACCTGGCCCACCAAATAGCTGCTGACAATCTGCTACTAGTCACAGCTATGCAATGCTGCTTCTGGGACCTATGATTCAAACAGTAACAGGAGAAATGGAAAGATGAAACAACCACAGGTTTTGAAACATCCACAGCTCTCTGTTGCTGCTAGTCAACATTATGGGGGTTCTGACATCCTTATAGTGCACAGAGAGATCCACCTAGTGACTGATTCATCTATGAGACTTGTGCAGTATGTTAACATCATGAAGCACAGTCTATGCTTATAAGCATGGCAGAGAGAAGCACGATTCTGTTTGCATTCAAATAAAGAATAATCTCTACATACCACCCCCTCTTTGTTTTGATTCTCCCATTAACTGTGCTAATTAGGTTGTGATCCTGGTTATCAAGGCCATTTGATGTGGGACATTTGATATGTGTCCCTCTGCTGATTATGACAGTTAGCTGAAGACCTGACCCAGCTCTCTCCCCTAGTAGCATATAAATTGTTTTTACATTTTCTTTCCAGCTGTAGTAGGACAAAGTGATGCTCCCAACCTCACCCCTTGATACCCTGAACAAATAGATTGATTACAAACATGAAGCAAATCATGAACACAGAAAGAAAAGCACATCTTGTCATCCTGACATAACAACAGAGCCCATCCCTCATTTCAGCTCATCTTTACACTAAATGACCAGAAGTTCATACACATGAAATTTAGCATGCCACTAATAGCTGACTTGAAAAATACAGGCTCGTATAAGTCAGCTCTGCTGAATCTCTCTGGGACAACTTCAGAGATTATGGCTCCCAGTTATTGATACAACTCCGCTGATGCACCTCAAGTGTGTAATTTAGAGAACAGACCCTAAGCTCCACTGGACTAGGAGCCTCAGAATCTGAAGGATAAAAACATGCCCCATTTTGCCTTCATGATATGCAGGCAGTGACCTTTGCAAAGATCAGATGGGCCAGTAGCAGGGAAGGCATTACCTCTGCTGTTTCAAGTAAGATCTGGCAGACAGACTCATTTGCTGCAGTCTGAAGAACCACTCAAATAGAATGACACAGATCACTAGTGACAGGTAGAAAAATACTGCATAGCAGAAAATAAATTTATTTTGCTTCTTTTTTAGAAGACTGTATTCCAGGAGCCTTTGCTTAATGCACACATTTGCTGCAGCATATTCTGAATATTCTTTTTCTTTTGATGTCTTCAGCTTACCTGAAATTTTGAAGATATAGTACTAGGATCTATATCACCAGCTTCTATAGATTCATCTGACCTTTGTTGTTTCACTGCAGACTTCACAGAAGATTAAAAAAAAAAAAGGTTTTACGACTGACTTGGTGTTACCTAATTATATGGAAACACTGCTTTTTTGATAATAATAATGTGTTAGCAGCTTGATTTACTAATCAGATTCTATATCTAGGGATGAGGGGTGTGTGCACATATGCACATGTATTTTTGTTCCAAAATATGCATTTTATCCAGGTTGGCATTGATTAGTAACTAAATTTTCAACAATACTTGTAGAGAATAATTTGGCTGAATCATTAAATAGAACATTGGTACCTTTGCAAGTAGAAATCTACAGTTCTGTCTAGAAAGCAAGATAATACCAGTATTAAAGCCTACATTGAAATCCAACAATATGGATGGAATGATTTGCTTATGCCCCTGAAGAAATAAGTTTAATCAGAAAACAGAAGTACTATAACCATGCAACTTTCTAATCATCAAAAAAATAGTGAATAATCAAAATAATTTGAAAAAATGCAGGCTGAAAATCATTTGTTCAACAAGTTGCTCAACCAGTCCATCCAAACTCAGAATCACTGCCAAAAGACTCTAGGTCTGTAACAAATACAATTTATAGCAAATGTTCACACTACTATGATCGAAAAAATAAGATATCAATAATTTCATTTCTATGCATCAGTTTGACTTCAAATCTCTCTTGGTAACAACCAGAATTCGTCCTTATAGCCAGCAAAATGTGGGCATGCTTGGTAGCAGGCAAATATACAGATCATTCTGGGCACCTGACCCCTTTACTGCTGAAGCCCATCACTGCCAAAGGCCGCTGAGTGAACTGGTCATATACACAGATGTGAGTCTGTACACTTCAGGTGTGAAAAAGCTTAAAGCCACATTTTTTTGACCAATTGCAATCATGGTGCACTTCATGAAAGGGTGGAGAAATTCAGCCTCCAGTCAGGACAGTGGACAGTGCCGCTTCTTTCTCAAAGTCATCTAAGTGATTACAGGAAGAGCTCTTTAATCTGGTATTATCCCAACTTGAAGAAAATTCCTTAGGTTTTTGCTAGACCATTGACATGTTGATTTCTTTTACTCTACTGACCTCTTCTGAAATGTGGCTGTATTCGTTTGGTGTATTACCTGCACAGTTTGTCCTACTAATCGAAAGACTAGATGTGACTTATTTCCCCAAAGACTGCATTCAGCAAGCAGGAGCAAACTTCAGTCATTTCTGATTGGCTACATTTCAAAGTCATGTCCCAGACACACCCGGTTCATGTTTTCCATGTGCTGTTCATTTATTTTTAGTTATCTTGGATCACCTAAGACAGGCCAAGAGATCTCTGGTTTCAAGGCAGCTGCACTTCTGCATGCGTCCATCCTGTAGAGAGCAAACATACAGATGAAGCTCCTACTTACTCCCAAGTCAATCTATATAGCAAAGAAATTATGGAGTTGATGTCAAGTAACAAGAAATGGGAAAAATGCTCCTAGTAAGGACAAATGAACTGATGTGAACTACATGATTTCTATTTCTACAGAAAGTATCCTGAATTTTAAGCTTATTGCTCACCAGCATTTGTTTCTGGCTCATTGTTTGAAAAAATTATGCAAAAAAAACCCCTAAGGAAATATCATCATTAAGAGGAAACTGAGACAAACAGAAAAATGGCCTTCTCCCACATTTTACAGTGCCTGGGCTAGGAACAGAATGATCTGAGCTTCAAAATTTCCCTGTAAAAATTATGAGATCTAAAACTGTCCTGGAACTGGAGGGGGCATACCTAATTGGAGAATTGTCCTAATGATCAAAGATGAGGTTGTCATGAGTCCCTCTAGCAGATGAGCTTTTCTTCTTGACTCTGAAGACTGACAAAGATACTGGCAACCTTGAACAAGATTTGCATGCCTCTGCAGTTATTTGCATGAAAACTCAGTAAAAAGGGGAAACAGAATCTATTATGATATTCTGGAATCGGTATTACACTCATATTTCAACTGAACAGACAAATGGGAGTTTATGACAGATGGTAGTGGAGAATTGGCAGGAACAATTAAGAGCTGAAGAAGGCACAGGAAATGTATTTTTTTGTTAAAATGCTTCTCTGTAATTAAGCAGTATGTGTCTCTTGACACCATCTCAGTGCATAGATATGCTTTAAGACCTGAGAATCTAAGACAGGCCAAGAAGTTCTTGGGTTTTAAGTCAGCTACACTTGAAAAAGGTCCAGTAGATATTTGTCAGCATAGCAGTTTTTGCCTTGTGAATTCCAGGAAACTGAAAATACACATCAACATTTTTAGATGATGAAAACATACTTAAGAGTAACTTATTCTCCCTTATCCCACTTTATCATAAGTCCTGTTATATTTGTGAGATTTATAGGAATTTAATACACATTTTTGCCAATAAAATATATTTTGAAAATGAGGGATCTTTTCTGTAAGGATACTTCTGATACCTTATAGAACCAGCAAAAGGAAGGTAGAAATATTCAGTGTGTTACAAGGCTTTCTTCCTTGCTAGTCTTTTGCACTGGCTAGCCCTAGAAAGCATATTTGATGTTAAGATTATTGTTCAGTTTTGAGTGATGTGGATTCACACTTCACATCTCTGAAATTTACTCACTGCTGACAATAAATGAAGCTGAATTTGTGTTAAATGTGGTTCAGCTGGAAATAAGGAGACAGAAAAAAACAGTCCCTGTTTCAGGAAGAGGTTTTCAGCTGATGCTTTTGAAGATGCTTTTTTGTCCTTGGCTATATTCCCAGTTCAATTTTGTTCCACAAAATGACCACTGCACTGTGGAGACATGTAATTCAGGCTTCATCTGTGTCCTGATAAGGACTATCAGCAAGGATACTAATTGGTATCAGATGTGATTAGACCACTATTCTGCAAGAAGACTACTGATTTGTTTCCTTCTACTTCTTTAGTGCTGAGAATCCATCATCAGGTGACTCATTACCCTCCCTTGAGGTAGGATTCAAAGGAATGAAGTCATTAGAGCTTATCACCAAACCTTCTATTCCATCTACTAAGGCTTTGTTTCCAAAGTGAGATTAAGTATTGGTTTTATCACTTAGAAGTGACAGAAAATGTGGTTATCTTTTCCTGTAATTTTATAGACACCTGTAATAGAGATCAACATAATTTTTATATAAAACAACGCAGAATTGTGATGCATTGTTGATTATAAAATAGCAGAACATCAATCCAAACACTTTCACTTTTGTAAGTCCAGCAAAACAGAAGCACTTGTATTTTGTAGAGAATGCTTTTGTGCTTTTGTATTGCTTTTCTTACCAAAACATGTACGTAAGTAAATAAGATAGCTCTCTCCACATGCCCAACATTTAAAAGCGCATGCAGGAACTGTGGACTACAGAGCACTGCAGGGGAGTATTTCAGCACTGAAGACAACCTCCTTCTTTCCTGCTTTCCTCACGTTTTCATGATTCAGGTAACACACAGAAATCACAAGCCCCTTCCTACAAAATATGCTCTACAGGATATTCAAAGAACAACATATTGTTGAGATTGAAGACTCAAAATTCAGCAGAGAATAGCTGGAAACTACTGTTGAATTGATCTTGCTTTTCTGAGCAAATGATATCCAAAAGCAAAATCAGATTTGTTTTAAAGAAATCTGTAGTCCAGATTTGTCCCAAAAGACAAATGTGGAGCTCAGGTTGATCCCCAGTTCCAGATAATGGGGTTGGGTGGGGGTGGGGTGCTCATAGATGTGGTTGGAATGGGTTGGGTGCATTGGATGTATCTAGGAGGGGTTGGGGGCTGTTTGGTGCTCGTAGATGGGGTTGGGATGAGGTTGGGTGCTCATAGATGGGGTTGGGATGGGTTTGGGTGCTCGTAGATGGGGTTGGGATGGAGTTGGGTGTCTTCTTTTGAATGGGAACTAAAATGAAACCATAAAATGAAGGAATAAAGAAATACTTAGGTAGTGAGGTGGGAAATAACATGACAGAGATTGGTTAAGAATGCAAAAACCTGAGGTAAAGGAATGAAATGCACACACAGGAAAAGGCATGAGAGTAAAGGAAGCTACCAGTAATATATGGGGCAGGGGCAGGGGGAGGAGGACAGAAAAATAAGTGGGACAAAAAAGACAATCCAGAAGGAGCTGGATTATTTAAAAAAAAAACCCAAACAAACCACTCAGAGTTAAGTGCTTTGCTTCATAGTCCATTTGATGAGTTCTTTTTGGTTTTATTCAAGGCAAAACAGCGATTCAAGCTGACACAGATACACAGTGTGTGGGATGGGAGTGCATTAGAGAAGCTATTTTGATCTCTGTCCATTATGCTGTGTTCACAGCACCTGACATTGTTTAAGCAAAAGTTTAAAATACAGTTCTGACTTAGAAAATATAAATATCCCAATGAGGGCATAACCACAGCTGAAGGAAATGAGCAAGGAGGTTATATTCCATGTTTTCCTTCTCTCAGAACTACTTCTGTTTGACTGAGAAGAATGGCAGGACGAAGGCAGAGGTGAGTGGGAAATCAACACTCTCAGAGCATTTGATGTCCCATTGGCTGTAGAACAATTTTGACATCTCTGTGTAGGAAGAAGGATCAGTGCAAATGTCTTGATTAAAATCCCTCAATATTATATATTTCAGTGACTTTCAATTCAAGGACAAAGTCTAGAGCCTGCTGTCTGCACTCACAGTGTATGCAACAGAAATGCCTGCTGGCAAGTGGGACGTGCTCAGGTCACTGAAAAACAGCCGATCCAGTAGAAAGAAAATAGCCCAATTCTCAGATGGAGCATAAGGGTTCTGAGCCCTTAGGCCTCGTTCCAAAACTTCAGTGTCAGCCAAGCCCCACCCACTGACTTCAATAAATCCTGACCATGCTGGCACATATGCACATACTCTAATTATGACTGTCAGAGAGGGGCTTTCAGCACAGCTCTTCCGCTCCATTCCTGCAACATACCATGCAGCATCTTCTGGCAGTTCTAGATGACAGCGCTTAAGGGGACTTACAAGTTTGACAAAAACGTTGGTGAAATTGATTGGTATTTAGAGTTAGTGGTCTCCTATGAGTATTCCTGTGCTTTTCTGACTGATTTTGATGAAGTGCTTTTACTTGTCTTTCTACCAAGAGACTGCAGATGAATTTGCAATAGAGCAGCATGGCTCCTGTTTAGCTTTGTCAGGCACCACTTAGCCATGTTATAATTTATTTTCCAGGAAAAAATATTTCTCATGAGAGCTTCAGGCTAACACAGTTATAAAGCACCTGGCTACCATTCAGCTTCATGTCTGAAAGCAGTTTCATTTCCATGCATAAACAGAAAAATACCAAAATGCAGAGGAGGAAAACCAAGAAGCTCCTCCAGGTACACGTGCTGTAGCTACACAGGTCTTCATTCAAGTGGCATTTAATTAAATTAAACACCACCTTAGCACCAAACTTAGCATAGTCAAGGTTAAATTAGGCCAATGTAGAAACACAGACACTGCTATCAATAGTGGTGATGCCACAGCAGGCTCTGGGAAGGGTTATTCACTTAACAAAGCAGCTTGTCTGTGCTCATTCCTAGGTTGGTAACTAACTGTTCTAAATTTTTGAATGGATTTAAACCTGTATTTAACTTTGACATACTGTGTAATAGAGCAATCTTTAACTTGCTTCAGCTTTATTTGGTGAGAGTCCTTTTTACTCAGAGTGCAATGTTTGCAGTGTTTTTGGGGGTAGTTTTGTTCCTATTTTCTGCTGAATTATAGTGATTAGTGAGCAGTTTGAAAGCACCCAGCTCAAAGATCTTTTCTGTTTTGATCACCATTACTGTTATTCAAGAAGAGGTACAAGTATGGTTACAGGATGAATGTAAATATCAATTTAGTTTCACTGCACTTACGGAGGGTCTGTTGTGCTTTATTCCCGTGCTTTCTTCTTACTCCTTATTTTATTAGAATGCAGGGGAAGAAATGTAGTGATGTACGTATATTTAAGACAGAAAGTCTTTCTAGAACATGCCACTATTCATAAAGTGTGATTTCTAGCATGATTTATAATTAAAAGAATTTTTGTTTGCTTCGCTTGTAACTTGCATTTTAAGAAAAAGAGATGAAAAAATGTGAAGATCTACCAAGAAAGTGGAGCCTGTTAATAGGGGACTGCTGTCCTTGCCAATTTAATCAGCTCTGATATTTCATTAGCAATGACTTAACCAAACCAGAACTTTATTGCAACACCTAGCCCTGTAATCATTGCACATTACTACTGTTGTGTGGGATTTTTTTTAATTGTTCATTGAATACACTGTAATATTGACAACCGGTAACTGCAGGCTGATCAACCAACTTGCAGCCTCCAAAATGAACAAACAATGCAGTTTGTCAAGGAAAACTACCCAAATTTTGCAAACTTTGGTACAAAGAGAATGAAATCCAAATTTTAAGATCAAGTTCAGATAACTCAGTTTTCACAGAACTTGTTGAGCACTCCAATCCATCCATACTGAGTAATCGTGTTAACTCTTTCACTTACAGCTCCTAGACATTTTCAGAAGCTCTAATTCAGCTGGCCCAAAATTGCCTGTTTGCACACTGGTAGCACTATTTTGCTTATTGTCAAAAAACAACATCCTTTATTTAACTTTAGACGTGGAAAGTTATTAGTAAACATAAAACTGTGAGACAACATGAAAAATCTGACTTCCCAATGCTTTTCCACCAGTGTAGTAAGTGATACATGCCCGTATGCTCCCAAGGCTTTAATCTTCTTTCTTTTACTGCTGAGGGGGAAGTACAGATTTTTTTAAACAGTAATGATATAGAAATTGTTGGGAACTAGTGAGCAGGATAATGATGGATTGATTGTGCTGAACTGGATGAACTGGCTGGAGCACTGCTACCAGAAAGAGCGGTTAAAGCAATACAGTGACTTTGTGAGAGCAGCAAAGGAGAGGAATTCTGACACAGGGAATGCTGACAGGAAGAGAGTAGGGCTAGATTCGAAGTCCAGTTTCCTATCAAACTTCAGGTAAAATCTAAAGCAGATCTCTTTTGTTGAGTTACTTGTCTGTAAAATGACAATAATAGTTCTTCTTTATCTCCTAGAATAAACAATATAAATGACTGGAAAGTACTCAGATATCATAATAAGGAGGACAGGGTAACACAGTAGCAGCATAACACAATGAAATTTTTCTATTTTTTCAAGTAAATTCTAAACAAACTGGAAAAAGCATTTGACATCTCTGGGATTAAAATGGAAATGGAAAGAGCATATTTGGACATATTTTTCCCTCAGAAAATAGGATTGATATAATTTTGCTCTGACTTTCTAATTCCCATAGCTTATTATAATGTAGCTGTCCTCTTTGATTTGTGTATTGGAACATACAGTGCAACTGCATATATTCATAGAAATAGGCTTATTATTGTAACAACTCAAGGGGATCTTCTGAATTGGGGAAAAACATTTACAATGGAACAAATTAAATTTTACTAGAAAACTAATTTTACACTGAGAGCTGTATACTGTTGTAATTGCACTGTCCTAATTACACACATTGCATTATTTAAAAAGAATAGCATTGTTTGTTTGCAATATCCTCTGCTTATTTACAGTTGCACATTTGAACAAGGAGCAAGCAGTTATTTCTACAAAGCAGCAAAGAGATTTTATCTGCACAAAAAAACCCAAAATCAATTCAGTAGAGGAAATCTACTCTCAAACAGAGCAAGAGAGAAATTCCTCCTAAGGCAAGACATTCTACAATTGTTTCTAAATTTCTGTATAATTAACAAAGCACTTACCATCTGCAATGATTGACCTGTCAGATCTGCTCCTCTGAGATCATTTCAGTGCCATTTTAAAAAATAGCATGAATATAAAAAAGCCACATTCAACTTTCAAGGAACTGGTGTTATCCTGTAAATAGAAATTAGAAACACTCAAGATGGAATTAGTATATGATGACTGCTGATTAACACCTGTAGCTAGGATCAGATGAGTTCAGCTGAGGTATTAGTGGGATATCCTTTGTTGGCTATCCTAACAGTGACCCTATTTTGTCTCTTGTTTTTTATTGTGTAAATGCCTCTCTAACACATGAAAAGGCATTTCTAACACATGAAAATTCATTTACTTATTTAGCCTAATACACTAGGCAATGTTTATGCTTCATGTTCAATGGAATTATTGGGAAAATCCATTTTAAAGAAATGAAGCTGATTCTCTGTTGCTTTGCATCTTCACTGCACATTTCTTTTGATCCAGCTAATTAGCGTATGAAGTTGACATAATGCTACCAAGCAGCAGCAATCCCCTTTTCACCTCAGCATGGTGAAAGTATTTAAGTATGTTCCAAGACACCAGAAAATCCAGCCTAGTAATGTTGTTTGTAAAGAGAAAACATTCCATCTTTTTTTTTTTGTTTATCATTTTTAATTATATCTATTAACCCCAAACAGCATAATTTGTGGATTATCTCCATCCCTTTAACTATTTCTCTTTCTGTTCCTGTGTCACATTAAGTAATTATAGATGCTGCAAAAATGCTTCTACATTAACAGCCTGTAATATTTCTTCCTTCACAAACATGAATTTCTGGCAAATGTTATTTCGAGACATCTAAAATGCAATTTTATCCAAACCAATACGCACTGTTCTCCCATCAGGTTTTGTAAGTGATCTTTTTAAAAGTAGCACAGAAAAAGAGACGGATGTTGTGTGGCGTGAGAGATGAATGCATCTTCAGTTCTAAGGAGCAACTATTGAAGTTTCAGATTGGTAACGATCACAGTCAAAATGATATTTTAATCTTAGTGCACAGTAGGGAATAGACAGTTACTGCACAGTTCACTAGAATTTTACCCCCCTTGACACATGAAAGAGCAAGCAGTCTGACTTTTCATCTTATTTCAGAAGAGATCCCCTTCTGGAGGTGGTCTAGTCAAGTCCAGCCACTGCTCCTAATACAGAAAATTTCAGTTCTGCAGTAAATGCGACTGATGTTTTATCTTTCATTTAAGTTCATTGCCACAAAATCAGGATGAATTCACTGTAGTGTAAGGTTAAATACTGCATAAATGAGAACTCCTACAGTAAAAGTTGTTTGTAAATTATTGATCAATGACATTTTACCGTACAAATTGTAAAAGGGCTATCAAACATTCCCAAAGTATCTCTGACAATAAATAGAAAGTTTAATCTTTTTTGCTTCATTTCAGAGAGATTTTTGTAGATTTTTTTTCCCCCTGTCTACATTGCTAGATGCTGTTACCTTGCTATTTTCTCTTGATTCGATGAAAAGGAAGTGAAATAAAAGGTTATTTATCTGCTTTTTCTATGATCCTACTTCTTCAGAAATGTGTAGTTTTGGTGGGTGGTATATTCATTACAATTGAATTGTGCTAGTTAAAGGGAAAGCAGTGAGTGCAACTTCTTGTTTGCAGATAATGGATGATAAAAGTAGAAGCGAGAATAAACTTACATGTTCTTTCAACAAACAGAAAACTCCTGGCATAGATTGAAGCCTTCCTAAGTCTTCAAATAAAAAAAAAAATAATAAATAAAATAAAGGCATTGAAAGAAATCACAGAATAAAGAAATATTATGTTGGTAGTTGTCCTGTGAAGCCTGTCAGGGAAGAGGCAATTGTGGAAACTGAAGTTCTTTAATTTGGAGAGATGCTCAAGAAAGCTTCCAAGTCAATTAGGACTTGCATTAATCATGGAGATGTTCCTTAAGAAAGGGAAGCTAAAAATATGGTGAAATAAAGAATACAAATTACACCATGTCATCAAAAAAAGAGAGAAAACATGACTGAATCCTAGTGAACTTCACAAAAGATGAATTAGAGGACCCCTAAAAATTAGGAACTATTCTTACAAGCTATTAGCTTATACTGCATCATTGTACTATTGCTACATAGACACCTGGAATCAGGTGAACTGAACCAGCTGAAAAGCTGTTACTTTACTGGGATCATTCAAAGTACTGCTACAGTATGTCCCCAAGAAATCCTTGAATACTCAAGAGTTTCCAAAGAAAGGAATAGTCTAAAACATTTCACAACAGTAAGGATTTTTTTTTGTTGTTGTTAAATCAGCCAAAGGGAGCTCTCTTTCTTAGGAAAGCCTCAACCAGTTGTGACTTCTCATTCTTCTAAACAAGGACAGTATTAATTTAAAAACTTACCTTGGCAACCACTTTACAGAAATGCTATATGTATAGATAGATTTATTTTATATCACACTATGAGTACTAATTTCTTTGCAGAACATAGTGATTACAGTCTACATTGAACTACTACTTTTTATAATTCATTGCAGTGAGGTATTACTGTCTGACATCTCCACGCTAGTGAGCACTTCATTATTTTTAAACAGAAAAATTGAAAGCAATCAATCACTTGCATTGAACCGATTGTTGATCTCTATCTTTCTTATCCTATATTAAAAGAACAAGCCATACAATAGACTAGGACTTCCAGAATCTGGATGGTTTAGTAACTGGCGTTGTATGTGCATACTACTATGAATGTTGAAAGTCCTTTAAACTGCTTATTTATGACATCACACTCTATATAGCACCAGAATAAACTACATTAATATCCATACACTATACTACCTTCACAAAGTGCATTTTACTTTTTTGAGACATGCATACATATATATATGTATAATAGAATCATAGAATGTTTTGGGTTGGAAGGGACCTGTACCTCCATGTAAATGCAGACAACCTATTAAAACTGGCAATGATTTACCTTTGCCAAAACTTCCAGGTTTAGAATAGCAAGGAAAACAGTAAAAATATTCTTGAACTTGTGCACATTATTTCAACTTTTAGGACATACTCTCTGAAAGAATATGGATTATTTTCCAAGGTACTGTATAAAGATTTTTTATTTGTGTTCAGACAAATATCCTACATGATAGCACATTTTAAATTCTCTACTTAAAAAGCGTTTGGTGTCACCTTAGAGAGTCAAGAGTGTGCTTACTAAAATAAGCTTAAGAAGAAAGTGTGACAGCTGTGGTTTTTGACATGAAAACATCTCTCACTATAGGCACAATAACATTTTATTTATCCTATTTTGATGGGCATATGATGACATTTAAAAGAGCAGAGAAGGCAAAATTCTAGCCCCTATTTTATGGGAGAAAAGAAAGTCTTTCTGTGTTTTGTTTTGGTTTTGCTTTTCTTGAAGATTCTCACATATCTTAGCTGTTTTAAATGTTAACAGATGCTCAGCAGACTTGAGCACAGTTAAAAGAAAAAGTCACATATAATTCTCTGGTTGAAAATTCAGCAGACAAATATATACTTTTTAAGGGATACAGATAAAAGAAAAATACATTTTATTTCCATGCTCACATAGAAAAGAAATTTTAAACACTTGAATATATTTTTTTGTTTGGATCTCTTCTGTCTGAAGTTATTCATGCTATGGCAATGCATATAATACTGTACCGACATTTGCTGAATATTTGCTCAATGACCTGTATGAAATGAGTTGTTTGTCTAGCTGCTAATGAATCAATATTTCCTATCACAAAAAACATAACCTCAATAGACTGTATGGATGGCAATATCAGTTAAAGAGATTAAGGATTTCCTGATTGTGGAAAAATGCCTAGTGGTCTCTTGCATCCAACATTGGGAAGGGATATATGAAGAACTTGACACTCACAACGTTAACATCAGCAGCTATTAGACACAGAACTTCTCCATTGATATATGCACAAGAGTACCGATTTCCTAAAAGGTTTTATGAAATTTATTCTATAACTTCCCTCACAAAATGAACAGGGGAATCTATGAGCTCAGAAAATGACTATTACATTTTATTGGCTTAGTTTCTAAAGTGTATGCAAAAGTTCCAGCTACACTTGGTGCCAATCTAGTACGAGGCAGCTTAGTGTGACTTTAAATCTTAAATGTGAGAAAAGTTATTATTTGCCTAAATAACTTTCTTAGACCAGCTGATCAGGGAAACATGCATTTCATGACTGCATGTGTCTCACAGAAGCTGTACATTGGATAGTATCAAAGAGGTTTAAGAAAGTATGGAGAAAGGCTGAATCAAGGACATTTGACTGCAATTAGCTTTATGGACTACATTGCTCAAAGCTTTTCAACTTCCAAATGCGATCAGAGGGAATATGATACTCATGAAGAAAAATCTGGATTAAAAATGTTAGGCCTAGACATATTCTTTAGTGCATTGCTGTCAGCACATCTGGATATCACTAGATGTGCAAATGTTATATTGCTTGCTTTTTTTTCCCTTTTTTAAGAGGATGATACAGTGCTAGTGTACCAAGAAATAAGTAGTGAGAAAGCCACTCTGTTAGCCTCAATTGTGCTGAAAGCTTACAAACCATATCCACCAAGGCAGATGTAGAGTAAAGTGAAGCACAAAAAGCAACAGATGATGAGAGCAGAGGTATGGAGAGCCCTTTGAAGTACAGGAGGAGGCTGGAACTGTCCTGGGGGTAAATCTGAGATGAAAGAACTCCTTTGCTCAAGCAGATACTGAGCAAGCTGATAAGACATTATCAGACATTATTTAATTGTATTTGATACGTTGTCAAAATTGTCTTTGCAACCATAAGAGCTGAAAGTATTGCTTTAAATTAAATGTGAGATACTGATAAAATCATGTAGTTCTAGAAGCTATTTTATGATAATCTTGGTACTGTATAGCTACTGTACTTCAATCAGCACTCAAGCCAAGTCTATAAACTTATTTTGTATCTCAGACACTAAAACTTCAGAAACACTGTAATCCTGACAAGTATCACGGTACAGAAACAGCTCACTTAGAAGACTGAGTGTCCACATCAGCACAGTGTGCAGAAGAAGATGGACCCCTCCTATCATAATATGCTGCAAATACATTCGGAGTTTCTATATAGTAAGCAGAGAGAGCAATACAGGCATAGATGTGCACACAAAGTCTCAGTCTTACAGAAATATTTATTCTGCTTCAGTTAAAACCTAGGGAACTGGAAAAACATGTTTCATAAGCAACAAAGACATGAAGTAGCCAAACTCTTCTGAAGATTTCATATTGTCTTTTCTGTATTATCTGAATTGTTTTCACATTTGAATAAAGAAAAGGTATTCTCAGTCTCTCCCACCAAATCTGCTCCCACCATTTTGGTCAGAAAATGTACCTGTTTGGAAGACAGCTTCACTTACATAGACGAATATTTGTAGCAACCTTTGTATAATTAGATCATGACTCTGTCATTTTCTCATGAACAAAACCATATATAGAAGTGGAATTCATTATTAGAGAACTATTTTAAACTGAATACCAAAAACATACCTGAAGAAAATGGGATTCCTCTATTATCTTCGCAGATTAATAAGTTTGTGATACTTCTTAATAGAGAAGTTGGAGAAGCACCCTTTTTCACCCACTTGCCTCTTATTCTTCTCTCCAATATGATATCAGTAAGTAACTTACTTTGGCTTTCTTCTCAATCCTTCAATGTCCTGTCTCATTTGTCTTTATAAATCTTCATATAGTAGAAGCTAAGAGAAGTTCCCATTATGAATCTACGTTGAAAGGGGAGCTTGGTATATTGAAAAAGGGCAAATCTAAAAATTATTGCCCACTTTTCCTATAGAATCCTATGTCATACCCCTGTTCTGAAGCCCAAGGAACAAATCTATTTATTGCTAAGATATCACTTGCCTTTCTCTGAAATTCTTCCTACTAATTATTTTCACCATATCACTCCCTTTCATTTGATCAGTAATTGAGAATGTGTCTTTGCAGAAGTTTTCTCTCACTCTGCTCCACACCGTAACCTCTAGCCTTTTGCATATCTACACAATTAACAACATTGGTAGAAAATATTCCTCTATCATAACTCCTATGTTCGTGATACATATGGTGTTTTGAAAAAAATTAATACATGTATTTACTATGGAAACCTGTGAACTTTAACCCATTCTTTCCCCTTTTCCTCCCTCCCCAGTTACAAAATACAGTTTTCTAGTCAGAGTGTTAAAATACCACTGTGCACAACAGAATTACTCTCTATTACTTGGAAATCAAGCTCAGGAAACAGGAAATAGCAGGTAAAGAAATTCCTGGAATGTTCATTTAGTCTGTTTTCCCTTCCATGTATTCAAAGTTCATCAGTACTTATGATTAAACAAGACAAGAAAAGTACACTGTAGACAGAAGGAACAATAAAAACAGTGGCACACCAAAGAGAGCAGTCTCTCCCAAGCTGCTGTCTCTACTGAGCAGTTTGAGCATAAAGGTAGTGCCAAGGTACTGGATGGGTTTTTTTAATCACAATAGAGAAAGTACAAATTATACTGGACTTGAGAAGAATGGAGTAGCCACACTTCTAAATTTTAACGTGCAAATGTGCAAAGGTGTCTGATACTCTTGTAGCATGAAAAGAGTTTCTTGTAGCATTAAAACAGTTTAAGCTTTTAAGTTTAAATAGAAGTTCAAGTTAGATATATGGAAGAAGCTCTTTACTGTGAGGGTGGTTAGGGGCTGGCACGGATTCCCCAGAGAAGTGGTAAATGCTCCATCCCTGGCAGTGTTCAAAGCCAGGTTGGGCAAAACCTTGGGCAATATGGTCTAGGGTGAGGCATCCCTGCCCATGGCAGGGGAGTTGGAACTGGATGATCATAAGGTTCTTTCCAATCCTAACTATTCTATGATTCTATGATTCTACGACAGGCATTAGGATTTTCATTTTTCAAAACTCCACTAATAGAAAAGAATTTCAATAAGTGTAATCAAAGACCAAGACATTAATATCACAGTAAACTACAACATGGCTAATTTTTGTAACAGAAGGAGACAAAGGTGAGAGTTGTCATAACAGACCACCTGTAGTTGGCTTTACATCCAGGTGCAAAAATACTGAACTCATACACTTGATAGTAAACTGAACTGAAACAGATCTTTCCCTCTCCTGGCTGAGCAAAGCAAAAACCTTTCCCGTTTCAGATAGTTGGAGACCTTGTGAAGGTAGAAGGAAGGTACCTAGCAGGACAGAGAGGGTGGAAGAAGTCACAAACAGAGCTTGCAGAGATGAAGGCTGGGGTCATGGGAATCAGACAGTGTTGGAAGCGGAAAAACACTTGCACTGGATTCATCAAAAAATGTTGATTTGTATATAAAATGTGTACGTAAGCCATTTTCCTATACGTAAGCTACCAGTATTTTCCACTTATAATTGCAATAATACACAATGAATTTCTGGCTATCTATCTGAGTGGAACAAGACCAAATTTACCTTTTCATTTTGGAAAAACAGCACATGACCATTACAAACAACATTCTTTAAGCATGATTATTTCAGGCTACATATGCATTTTTTAGATGGCTTGCATCATCTCAGGAGATTTTATGCTGGATTTGCTGTCCTTTTTTCTCCCCTGCCTTTCTGAGAGGTCTGTAAAATAGTTGCTGACTCCATGCTGACCTGTTTTTCTCTCTCTTCAACATACACTTAACTCAGTGAGAAGCCTGTGAAGTTTACTGAAGTAGATACTATAAAAGTTGATGGCAAGAGAAAAACTCTGCCTTGCATAAGCAGAAAATGGTACTAGTATATGGAGGTCCTAGAGGACAAAAGAATATGACTACTGAAATTCTGTTATTTACAGATTTGTATTACAGCTTATTACTTATTATTTCTTTTTTCTTCTTGAGATTGAATGGAGCTGAGTGATCCCAGGCTCCTTTACGTATTTCTTAGAGAATATACATCAATCTGCAGTCTCTCTAGAGCCTCCATTACTTTAACACTTGAGCACCTCACAGTCTTTCACTCTTTGCTCTCACAGCACCCCAGATGCAGGCAAGTTTTATTATATCAATTTACTGAGAGAATCAAAGTGCATAGAGATTCTTAGATATTTGATGTCCAGAGTGAAATCCAAATCTCTCCCTCTGCTCTTTTTATAGTGCCTGGGATCATTCTTCAGCTCCTCAAAACGAGATTCAGGACATTTTAAATACTAAGCAAGGAGTCACCTACAGACAGACTTGAAAAAAGTGAGACTAACGTACCACAATGACTAAGTAAACCTATATTTCTGTTCTGACTGTCAATCCCACAACACTATGTATTCAGAAGGTGTTGCTACAAGCCTCCTTTAGAAGAGAAACACATTCTACAGCTGAGCACGGATCTGTCTTTAAGACAGTTAAATAACAGCCTAGAGGCATACCTCCTCTCATTTTTATATACAAGACACCCACGATAAGGGAAATTCTGGTGCAGTTCCTTGCTCTGCCTGAAGGGATTCAAAATTCATATTTCTCATAGCAGTGTGTCACAACCATCAAAATGCAGTATAGGCTGGGGTGGGGAGTCCTGATGTCTCTCCTCAGCTTCAAAAAAGCTGAAGGAAGAATTTTAGGATCAGTGGTCTGGCCAATGTGAAGGAGCACGACTTATGTCTCGAACAGTGAAAACATTGCCTGATTCTACCTGTATTTTACTGCTTGTTGCCACACATACACTAGTGTATGTCTGGGACACATGGGGTTTTAGTAGTAGCACTGTCCCAAAAAACTCAAGAGCAATGGAATGCAAAGTCCTGATATAGGAGAACTCTGAAATAAATTCATTATAGGTCTGTACAGCTGGGAATTCCTGTCTGTAGAACAAGGAATTAGAGCCAGAAATAATTCTGTTTTCTCATTCTAAGACAGAAAAGCTAATTTCATTAGAACAACACTACAAAATCCTCCTAGATATTTGTGGTGAAATGCCAGCATCTTTTTTTACCTATTGCTGGAGGAGAAACTTCTCTAGCAAACTTTTTTGAGCTTTTTTTTATTCTATTATAATCTGTGGAATATTAATAAATAACCATCTGCCTGTTTGTGCAGGCATAGCTGAAACTGTGCTTGCATTAAACTTGAAAATTACTCCTTCCTTTTTCACAATTTTCAAGAGAACTCAGATTTTAAAATAATGACTGCTGCCTGTACTATTTCAGTGGTGTTCCTCTTTAACAAACATTATTAAGATTTATGTGATACAGTCAGCTTTGGGATTGATAATTAATTGTCACTTAATCACACGCTTTAATAATATTTATTCTAAAGTTATAACAACTCTGGCTCAGAAAATGACCCTGAATCACTTTAATTCATTAATTCACTTAATTAAAATACTTAATCTTGAAAAGAGCTTTCAGGCTGTTCAAATAAAGGTAAACAAATCTTCAAATTAAATCAACAGTTTTTTCCTTTGATATATGTAATTAATTTTCACTCGACTCAATAAATAAACCTCATGTAAGGTTGTTCATGTGACAACAGAAAATGGCTTGCTGTCAGCTTAATCTTCCTCAACACTGTAAAGCATTTTTAGTTATGCTGACAGGCCTGCTCAAAACCTTTCGCTGGAAAGCAATAAATATTAGCATTTTTCCCACTGGCACCACAGGGAAAACATTTATTTGTAAATGATGAACATTAATCAGCATTTTTATACAAGCAATCAGAAAACCTCTGAGGCTAAAGCAGACTTGATGGAAATGAAACTTCTATTTGCAATCAGATGTAACTTACACGAATATTCTTCTTAAATAATGGAAATCTTTGTTTTCTTCTTTTCCTGTTTGTTGACAGAGGAGTTATGGGTGTGAAGGATAGTACTTTCTATCCCTCATATGTTAGAAGTGAAAGCTCGGTGATAGACTCTATGACTTAATTATGGAGCTCACAGCACTGCCAAGATTTTCTTGTGCTTAATGCTACTACTGCAATTAGCTCAATTGAAATCAATGGCAGTCAAATTAACCACATGCTTGAGATGTCAGTCTCACAATGAAAGCTGTCACTCGTACACGCATGTGAATAAATTTACAAATGCAAGTTTTACTATTAAATTAAGTACATTTCCTCATATACATAGCACTGCTTGCATGTATTTCATTGCAGAAGGAAGACCTTATATTTTGAAAAGCTGGTTTCTATTCAGTTGTTCAGCAAAATTCACCTGGGGATCTCATTACAACATATACCTGACTATACCTTCCCCTCACATATCAGTTTGGTCTGTATTTTGAAAACTTTGCTACAGAGGGATTTCTCCTCTCCCTTACATCTTAACAAGGAGAAGAAGGCCATGTTTTTTCTCAATTTACCACCTCCTCATTGCACATTCATAGCCTGAGCCGAAGTGATTCTGGTTGCTTCTATATATCAGCTGTATTTGAATAAGCAAAGCATTCAAAAATTTGGGCTGGGTACTTGCAGCCTAAGTCTCACTTTCTCAGTCCAACTCAGCCCTGAAAAGCTCAAGTTAATTAACAATAGATCTAAGGAACTGTTGTCATCAAGATGATAATTAGATGAGACTAAATATGAAAGCCAGAGGCTTCAGCTGATGATGGAACGTGGCTTTCCATCACTCTTCAAAGGCTGTTTATAGTACTGGCTGCCATGATTTTTCATAAAATTGCAATTCGTGAATGTCTTCACTGAACCTAAACCAGCATAAAATTTCTATATGAGCATTGTCATGAGTTTTCCAGCTGCTTCCAGCACTCAAGAGAGCAGAAATAAAGCAAGGAGTTCCACAGTTTTGAAGAGGAGGAATTTTCCAGACTTTTCCCAGTTTTTAGGGGTGTTAGGTGAAAGCACAGCACTACAAAATGACTGATAGTGAGAAAAAATGGACCTCCATTTTTGGTGGAGTATTTTCAGCTGCCAACTCAAGTTTGGTCTTTCTTGATAAAGGCTTCAGCTTAGTTCCTTAGCTATCTCATTATTCTATCTCTTATTTTCATGCTGAACAAATTCATAAAAATACATCTGGGAATACTTAATTTTTTTAATTTGGTTTTGTTTTCATTTCCAGTGTGCAAATACGCTAAATAAAACCACAGATCTTTTTCGCACGATAAATAAACATAGTCAATGTTTTCATGCATTTTGGGAGAAGAACAGAATGTGCTGATTATCATCATGGTTACCCTGCAAGGGATTCCAAGCAATACAAATTGATTCTTAAGGTTAAGAAAGAAGCAGCGTACCTACTGCATAGGAAGACCAGTTGGTGGTGCATTTACGTTAACTGTAATAAAAGTCTGCATGTTCAGCTGTTTAATGGAGTGGATTGTAAATTGCAATCAGAAAAATTAGATGTCTATTTAAAATAACTTTCCCTGCAATGTAATGCAAAAAACCATGCAAAACTAGCCTCAAGAGATTTGGGTGTCTATGATAAAATCCAGGGCTGAAGTGACATTATAGAGCTGGCCTCCAGCTGCCATTCCCAAAGGGTACAGGTGTCCTGATCGCAGTTGTGACCAGCCTCTGAAGGTCATTCAGATGCCTACAGCTGGGGCTGAGAGACCCATAGACATCTTTTAGGTTCCTGTCATGGCTTAAGCCCAGCCGGTAACTCAGAGCCATGCAGCAGCTTGCTCAAACCTCCCCTCCTTCTTTCCTACCTGCTCCTGGAGGGATGAGGAACAGAATGGAAAGAATTTAACTCCCACGGGTTGAGATAAGAACAGTCCAGTAACTAAGGTATAACACAAAACCACTACTGCTACCACCAATAATAACAATGGTAAGGAAAATAACAAGGGAGGAGAATATAAAACTAAAAGGAGAAAAGGAAAATAAAACAATAAACACAAGTGATGAACAATACAATTGCTCACCACCTGCTGACCAATACCCAGCCCAACCCAAGCAGTGATCTGGGCCTTCTGAGTAACTCCCCTCAGTTTCTATCAATCATGGGCATGACGTGCTGTGGTATGGAATACCTCTTTGGTTAGCCTGGGTCAGGTGTCCTGTCTCTACTTCCTCCTGGCTTCCCCTTCTCCCTGGCAAAGAATGAGACTCAGAAAGTCCTTGGTCAGAGTAAACATTACTGAACAACAACTAAAACCATTGGTGTTATCAGCACTGTTTCCAGGCCGAAAGTCAAAAGCACAGCACTGCACCAGCTACTAAGAAGGAGAAAAATGTCTGCTGAACCCAGGACAGTTCCTAACCGCTTCTTAAAATTTGGTCCAGTGAAACTAAACTCCTCCCTGGAGTGCAATGGCTGAAATATGTTTCACAGGTGGATTTATTCTTTTCCTGCTCTGATTTAAAAGGGTGCACAACCTCAATCCCAAAGGGTAGACTAGTGACCTTATTACACAGCTATACTTCAAACATAAACAAGTTGCTTCGTATCTTGTGCTGAAGCTCACACTGGTTACAGTGCTGCTTGCAGGGAGCTTTTTACTTTCAGGAGTGATAGACCAGTTATGTGTCCTAAATTAATCCATTTGTATTAAACATCTATGTTTTCTGTTGCCTGCTGCTGAACTGGGCAAAAATAAAATGTTGCCCTGTTAGAAAATCTTGTTTAAACATTAAAAAAAATTTAAATCAATACAAACGAAAGTGATGCTGGACTGGGGCCAGTTCTGTAAAGCTCTCATTTTATCTGTAACCATAAGAATATATAATCTGTTTTATATATATTCTACATATACACTGTAATTATATAAAACATATGCTATATTCAAAATATAAATAAGATTTACCAATATATATTCTGATATTAAATGAATATAAGTATTATATATTTAAATTTTAACAGCATTTTAATTGTGGTGATTAGTTCTTGGCGACTCACAGGCAAGTGTTTTAGGAGTTAGGAAATTAAGAGAGTTGGAATATTTGCAACTGGAAACACTGGAGAGTTTCCTATTCATTTCAATTATTGTTCGGCATCTTCCTCTGACAAAAAGCTGATTCTTTTTGGTCTCAGTTGCTGTACGACACCTGCAGTGAGTGCAGAATAAGGACTGTGCACTGCAGCAGCATGATGCAGGGGCTGTGAGGGGCTCAGAAAGACCTTTGGGTATGATCTGCCAGTGCCGTGGCACTGCGATGACGCAGTGAGCAGCCCGGGGCTGAGAGGTGCCTGGAGCTCCAGAAACAGCAGGGAACCAGGAGGGTAATTAGTAGCGAGGGGGAAAAGGAGAAAGGGTCAGAGGAGGAACACAGAAAGCTGAAAAATCAGACTCGAAGAGCAAAGGGAAAGCTGAGGGAGTGAGCGCAGCTGAGAGGAGCTGGAGGCAGGTTGTGCCCTGGGCAGTGGGGAAGGTGGCAGGGTGAGCCCCAGCCCCACAGCCCATGTCCTGCCCAGCCCCGGCACCGGAGCTGCAGAGGAACTGCAGTGCAGTGTCACGCAGGCAGGAGCCAGCGGTGCACATCGGTTCTAATGCATCGGGGCTTATTTCTGCTGTCATTTTGGCAAGGCGGTTTTGGCAGCCTGTTTGCATGTGGCCAGTCTGAACTGCCTTATTGTTGCTGGGATTTGCCTGTTCATTCATTTAGACAATGATTAAAGCTTAGATCTGTTTATTGGTTTATTAATAAAAGGTAGCAATGTAGAGATTCAAGTTGCAAAGGAAGGAACTACGTATCACTTACAAGGGACAACCCATCCCATCAAAAAAGTAGTTGGTAGAAAAAGGCACATTTTCACTATTTTTTAGGTAGTGAAACATGAAAAATGCATTAGTGTGTGCCAGTTGTAGAATGAGCCTGAGCTGAGCCAAAAGCCACGTAGGCTGTGATGCACTTCCGTGCACCCCACACCCATGCTTCTTAAACTAATGCAAGGCTGGCACTGAGGACCTGAAATAGCGAAGTTTGCTGAAATGAAGTTCACAAGCAACTAAATTAAAATAAAAGTTTAAGAAAAGGCCTAATGACTAAGTAAACTTCTAGCTGTTTTTAATAGTCTGCGTTTTTAATATTAGTGGTTTAGGCCAGCTGAACACAAATCTCTTCATCATTATTGTTAATACAGTTTCATGGTGCATGTGCCAGGAGCAGCAAGGTACTGGTTACTAGAGAGTTTACAAACACAGTTTTAACAATTTAATCACTGTACAGTAATAATTCTGCTGCAATAACCTTATTGATGACTGTACTTGATTACCAGAGGGAGCAATAGGCTCTTTATGTACAGAAATGCATCACAATTGTAGAGACCTTTGAGCCCTTGGCTTACCCTGCACACAGTAGCAATGTGAGAATGCTCAGACTTCATTGACAGCGGCTGTCAAGTACCAATACTGCCATGCTAACAACAAGGCTTCTCCTCAGGACTGCAGAGACCCTTGATTCTGAACCTTACCACAAACTAGCAAGGGGACACTCAGCCAGCCACTTAAAATCCTGCCTCTCTAAGATTTATGTACACAATAAGAACCTTCTTGTCTAAACAAGGGATAACTGGTATATCTTCAACCTCTGTAGGGCATACATACATTACAAGGCAAATTGTAGTCATCAGAGCTGTGCCTCCATGAAAGAAAACCAAATCTTTTTTTGAGACACTCACCATGATTCAGGTATCTGCAATTTAGCTTCCTAAATGAATGAAGCAAATTTTATGAGTGCTAAATGACTGCAACACCTTTTTCCTGCATGTGACCAGAACAGGGCTGGGAACCAAACCCAGTGTGAGCATATTAAGGAAGCACTTGAAGGCAAGGAATTTCCACTAGCAAAAAAGGAAAAAAAAAAAAAAGTAGATGATTCTGCCTCATACTAGACATTTCAAAGGAATGTAGCACGTATTTCGTTTAGTTCTGTAATTCATTACTATTTACTCAAACTACTCCCCTTGATATTCCCTAAAACAAAGACAGTAATCCCTGTGTGGGAGACACACCTTTCTGTCAAACCTGACCTTTCATCTTTATAGTGAACAGGCAGATTTGAGGTCTAGTCTATGGTCCTAGTTATGCAAGGAAAAGGCACAAATTTCTCTCTTCCAAGTCCTAGAAGTCATGAATCATTTTAAAAACTTGGTTCAGCAAATAACCTTAATCTGGATTTAACCTTAATTTACAACTAGCCCCATTTTAAGCCAGTTTATTCAGGTCCCTAAGCAATTTTTGGATCAGGTTCTAAAGACTTTTATTCAGATAACCTTTACTACCTACCTCAAGCACTCCAGTTCTTCTAGATTTCACTAAACTAGCAGAAGATCACTGCATGGCTTAAAAACATGATTTTAGAACTCTTGCTTTTGACAGTGTTTTTTCAGAATCAAGAGGGCTTTCATCTTGTTTAGCATGAGAATCTTAAGTTTAATTAATAATTCACGTCGAGAAGCTCTATTTTCATTTTCAAATCACAAGATCAACAATAAAATCACAAGATTCTAAATCACTTTCCCCCATTTACTGTATCTGAGTGAGTCTGGAATCCAAGCAAGACAATTCTTATGAGACATGGTATGACCAGAGGCAAAAATTCTGGGAATCTAGTGTAAAACATTGTTCTTGTGTGATTCCAGGCTTTGCAGACTTTTCTTGTCAGTGGAAGTCTTTTGATTTTAATGCAGTCATTCCCATTTACTCCAGGGGAAGTAAGACAGAAGGTGGAGACACAGCAGTACTATTTTTTTTCCTTAGGAACTTCTGTGTAACTTGCATTGAAGTCAACTGTCCACTCTCATTTTTGACTTTGCAGGACATCTGCTAATGTAAAAAAATTACCTCCCTCCTTTCCCAGATTCTGAATTTTCTTTTCTCAAAGTATTTAGGTTGGAAAATTAAATAATATTGTTGCTATTTGTAAGTAAGTATTAAAATAAGTACCTTGAAAGGTAGGATGTTCTCAAAAAATAATGTCCGGTTCTATTGCTTGACTTTTTTACTTGCTAGATTTTAATGAATTCTTCATTTGCTATTATAAACTAAATATTTCCTTTGAGTCCAATTAGCATAGCTGAAAGAAAAACCAAAGCAAGGCACTGTTCAGCATGCATCAATGTAATGGAAAATCAGCTCTTTTATTCTAGCTTTAATAACTGCAGCTTGATTAGAGAAAAAGAAAAAGCTAGGAGAGAGAGAGGTGGGGGGGATCAGAAGGCCTGCCAAATTAGTTCTCTAAGAATTCTCAACCTGTCTGCTCCCTGGCTTACTATTCAAATGCTAATTGAGCCTTTTTGTAAATGGAATGGGTAATCATGGAAGACAAAAACAGACACAGAAAACAAATGAAATATCACACCTTATCCAAACCAGCACTGAATTTCACTGATGATCTTTAGAATTCTTAAAATTTTGTGTTCTTTGGTCTCTTTAAAGAACACAGAAAAACATATAATTAATATAATAAATTAGAATATAACATAATAAAATATAAAATAATAAAAAGCAGTTCCTTTTGAACAATGAAACCAGTCATGTTATAATTAGATAAGAGGATTTATATTCACAGTTATAAACATGAAAGTGGACCATGAGACTGGATAAAGGCAAGCTTTTAATTCTTAAAAATTAATTACATGGCATTATTGTTATCAGTACACAGAATGCATTAATTATACAATTAATAATAAGATGAAAGAGAATTTTTTTTCCAGCTTTAAATCACTTGGGGACATTTGGTTTTATACAAGAATTGTCCTTCAGGCGTTTCTATAATCTTGTTCCTATGCAAAGTCAATACCTTAAACCTGTTAGTGGAAGTAGTGGATGGAATCAATCTCTCTTAATTTAGACTTCGTACTTGCACATAATGCAGCAAATTTTAGATACCCCTGTAATTGGGGCCTAAGGTGTAACAGATTTACTACAACTTCTCCTCATAAAATAAAGACTGATGTTATTAGAAGCAAAGTACATCCAATATGCAATCAGGTAAAGGTGGCTTCTACTACAGAAAGCCTACATTATCTCTTGTACAAAACTATCACCTAACATCTTGCACTTAACATCACTAACATATTGTGCTTGTGCTCAGCATATGAGGAGTATATTCATAATAACTACAGTATCAGACCTCCATCCAGTGTTTAATCTCAGCTCCAAGCATATACGTTCTAATCAAATAGCTGGGGCATTTCCTAGTCCCAGCCTTTCTCAGACCATACTCCGAAAGCTTGAAACCACATCATGTACAAGAATGCTTGCCATATTAAATTGCTCATCTTTCATATATATGCGTAACATCACAACGTGATCCTCCTCCTAACAAAGCAAGTTTTTCCTAAGAAAGGACAGATTTAACTGTTATCAGACTATCAGGAGAACATCAGAGAGTCTGGATGTTACCACAGGCACTCAGACAGGGGTACACAGGCACTCTGCACAGATTAGTGGGTATACCAAGGAAGAACTCTTGCATTTTTGCACACATGTATTGTGACACGAGTGCATTTTTGTTCCTATTGTGTTGTCTGTTTCATCTTGATGAAGTAAACCCCTTATCATCCATTTTAAATTATAAACAATTATTTGGCAAATATTTATCAGAAAAATTAATATTCTGCATTCAGTATAGGGTTGATTAATATAATGCTTAGCAGCATTTGACTTTATTAAACTGCTGAAATGGGCTCACATAGGAATTCATAAGGTATGTGAAGGTTTTGTTTGATGCCATGAAAACTCTCGCAAGGATTCAGCTTTCAGCTTAAACCTTCCAAAAAAAAACTTTAAGAATACAGCCCTGTGTTAGTACAGGTAAGTAATTATTCCCAAGTGTTATATTGCTTTTCTATAGCATTTTTGGTCTTCTCATACAGATATTGTTTCAAATTACAGTCATTTGAGAGAAATGAACTTTATTTGCCTGTCATTTTGATTTCAGGTTGGTTCACTGTGACAGCCCCCCTTCATCGTGAAAGAGCTCACCTTCTTTTCAATTTTATCTTCCTCCTCCATATCCTGTCAAGAGTTAGCGCTGTGGCTAAGGTAAACCAATGAACCTCTTGTGAGACTGTTAATTTCTGATGTGCTTTTTAATATAAGATGCATTTTGATTTGTTATTATTTGTATCATCATAGTCCTTTGAGAACCCAAGGAAGGGACAAGTACCTCATTGTCCTCAGTGCCATTATCTACAAACAAAGAAACTCTATCAACCATACAATCTTCATTGTAGAGATGAAGGTTTTGCTTTTCTCTTTGGTTTCTTTTTCACAGAAGGTTATTATTTAATTATATTTCCTTGAATATTGGACAGCATTTCTATACATCAGGGGCATCAATTTACAAAGAGAGTGAAAAAAATGTGTTTTTTTCTAGAATCAAAAGATGTCAAACTTCATTTGGACTAGCTGGCCAAATGTCCAGTGATCAAATAGGAATTCAAATGAGGCAATCAAAGTTTTACATTAAAACCTTTGTCTTTTGTGACTTGCTAATAAAAAAAAACTTTTCACTTTCAAACTGGCTTAATTATAATTAGGTTATAGTATTAGAGTAGCACCAAGTATTTTAAGTCCTGGATAATAAGGAAAAAGACCTGAAGGGTTTTAGATTACATACTAAAAGGAAAAAAAATCAGCATGTAAGTATTATTAACAAGGAAGGCACATTCTAGGAGGTTCAGTCTTTCTGGTCACAGACTGGCAAGGTACATGAACAAGGGTACAACTCAAGTCTCAAAACTGAAGTCAACAACTCACAGGACTTCCTGCACTTTTTAGTATAAACCTATATGAATGAAAGTGGAAAAGATAAGAAAAGTGACAGAAGTAAGATAATAAAAATTGTTACTTGAAAAAAATTATGCAATTATAGTGCAGTCCAGAGTTATGGGGACTTTTTCCATTCAGGAAATTGCTTCTCACTTTTGAGAGAACCTCGTGGGAAATTGGGAATCACAGGATATTATTCCTCACACATGTCTCCAGAATCCTCACGACCACTGCATATTCATTTTGAGCAGCTCAGTAGCACCACATTTCTCAATAACTTCTTCTGAAAGAAGGCATTCCTTGGAATTCTGCTCAGAACATAGTCCCTATCTCTCCCAGAAACTGGATGTTCAAATACATAGAGCCTCAAACTGCTTTGGTTTATTCTGTTTTCCCCTCACCCTCCATCCCATTTGCTTATAGTCAGTCATTTGTGAACACAACAAAAGTCAGTCTTTTGAAAACTAGGGCTATCTCTTATTTCTGAAAGTCTGCAATGCCAGACGGAAATATTTCAAGTATGATATTACAAACAGACCAGAGAATTTTGTATGGATCTTTTCATAGGCTTTTTCCTGTTTTGACTATGACAACATGATGAAAATATTAGAGCTTAAAACCCTGGTTTGTATGTTCATACACATGTGTTTTTAGATGTATACACATACTTTGAAATGTAGTCATGATTATTTACTGTGATATATTTACAGGTAGAAAAAGATCTACTAACTTTGAAAACTTCTTCCCCCTAAATACAGGATATGTAATATTTATTCTATGGCTTTGAGTAACAGCTCTTCTTTACAGAACACAACACAATACCATGTAAAACTGAGTCCAAAGAAGCAGATTTTTTACTATTTCATACTTCTGAAAATCTGGCTAATACGTGTTTTTAAAAGCTCATGTTTATTTTGTGTTTGTTTTCTTCGTCTGCTGTCAAAAATAAATATTTAAATACAGACACTATGACATATTAGCCCTAAATAATAGTGCTATTTAACATTTTTACTGAATAAGGATAGGCTCACACAGGAAAGATTTTATCTATACAGTACAGCTTTCTGATGTAAGCCAGATAAGACTGAAAGGATTTTTGCTTTTTTTATGTACTATAAAAGGAAGTGATTTATAGGTAGGTTACTTAGGCGTCAAGTTGTGATTAAGTGGGTTTTAAGGTTGATGATGGTCCTCGTATGATTTTCTATATGCATTATCAGTTCTGATATTTGAGTGGGGAGGAAAATACATCTGTCAGCTAACAGTTCACTGATGACAGCACAGGACATGTTTCTAGTGCTTATGCGTAAAATACCAGGTTTAGTTCACAAGGATTTGGTATGAACAGCCTCCTTGGCTTTACAAAGGTTTCAAGTGAATTATCTATCCGCTTCAGATGATGCTTTGGATTTGAATGAAACTGTCTCAAAATAGAAGACAACAAGAAGGCAAAATGTCAGTTGGTTTGTTTAGACAAGGGCAAAGTTGCAAGTCTGGACCATCTCCCTGGAAAATCTCACACAAAGCATGAAGAGAATTTTTTTCTCATTCTCCTTCGGTCTTCAAAATAAACCCCAGTAATTCTTTACCACAGGTGGGTGACGACAAGCACCTTCACAGCATTCTTGGATACTGAGGTTCAGAATATTGCTTCATCTGATACCACATGTGTTCAGCTATATAGGGATGAAAAGCAGAACATCAGACCAAAGAAAGTACAGATAAGGATGTATCGAACCTGAGACCATCCTGTGGTTTTATGTAGCTTTTAGTGTTCTTCAGATTCAAGGTTTGTGCTCACTCACAGTGGTTTCACTGTGAATTTATTGAGAAACCAGACACAAATAAAATATTTCTAAACCTCAGTAAATCTTGGAACTGGCCTGAGTCCTCAGGAGAAAGCTGCTATGAAAAACTGGCATTTTCCTTTTTTCTGAGTTTAGTTAGAAACATTATGCATGTTACACTAATCACCCCTTTGGGAGAACAAAAGACAAAATCACTGTCAGCAAAAACCATTCCTTTTTAAGATCTTGATTTATCAGACATTTGTATTTGAAAGCTATATCACAGTTCTATTCCAGACCAGAAACATTAATTCGTAAAGTTCATAAAAATTCTGTATTTCAAGCTAAGAATATGATACTGGTATCATTTACAGTAGAATGAACCTGAAATAGCTGTGCTGAAATCCGTAAGGCTACAGCAAAATATGACTGATGGAAGTGTGACATAAATCACATTTTAAGCTTTTACTATAAAGCTGAAACACTTTCACCTCCTGAAATAATTCATGCAAACTCACAAAACACAATGTTATTTCTCTTCTGACTGTCCTAGAAAGACAGGTACTCAGCACAAGTCATAGCCAATGAAGCATTCATTTCTCCTGCCATACTATTTCCAAGTTTTGCTCCAACTATTCATCATTCACTGTTTGTTAATCTTCTGTGTCATACAGTGTCCCACGCGATAGAGATGGCTAATTATGCTCTCAATAATGATGCAGTTTGTGTGAATTGCACATGACTACAGAAATTGTTAATGCTGAAAGTCAAGAAAGTTTGACTGACTGTAGCATGGTACTTGACAGAATTGTGCACGTTCAAAACAAGAAATGAACAAAGGTGAATACCAAATATTTAAGCAAAATGTGGTTAACAGACAATGTTATGCAGACAATAATATCTCTGCTATAGTCTGACAGAACTGATAACAGTAATAGACATTTTCTAAATATTCAGTTAAAGAATATTCTATCCATGTAGATTTTTCATTAAAAAAAAAGATTAGAAAAATAAGATAAAGGTGTCTTAGCTAATCACAAGATAACTGTGAATAAGGTGACTGTGACAAGAAATTTGACTGTAAAAGGTATTTCTAGCAAGGCTAGAACAAGGTACTTATGGGATGTCATCTGAATTACTCTGTACATTTCTGATCACCTATACCCCAGCAGGAAAATATCAATCTTAAAAAAATTTGGCTATTATTACAATAGTAACAAGGGAATAGAAACTGTACTCTACAATAAAAGTGTAGGAGAAAAAGGTAAAAACTTAATGAAAAGATGATTCAAAGTACAACAGAGAAGATCAGTGCACACAAGGAACAGGAACCAATACTGGTATCTAAGAACACAAGCTGGGCACATAACAAAAAAGCTTATTAAGGGTAATGCAGCCTTGTAATAAAGAAGTGAATCCAAACTACTGTAGAGTAAGGTTCCAACAGAACCAACCAAACTTTGTTTGCTTGGACAAAAAAAAAAAAAAATACAATATGCAGAAAATTTAAGAGGGACTTTCTTCAAGTTCAAATGAAATGACAATCACTTTCTAGCTTTATGTTCCTGAGTCATCAGAATTCAGTTTAATACATCTGAATATTATATAATACATTTGAGTAATATTTCATTTTTACTTCACCTCTTCCCCCCCCCCCCCCAAGTTTATTCCTTAAAAACAAAACCAGTTATTTAAGGGGATGTGTCAGGGTATATCAAAGTGGTTCAGAAACAGCACTCTCTTTTCTGCTATTTTCTTGTGTCTACTGAAAGAATCATTTCAAATCACTGACCCTGATCCCAGTATTTCACCTGTATGTCATTCATTGAGGTGAAGGACAGGTTTATTTTCTCCCTGAATCCGCATTTTTCACCTCTTGTGTTCTGTGCGCAGTCTAATTTGGGATTCTGATGCATTAGCACACAGGTTTCTCCCAGATAATTCGAATTTTCTCAGCTACCACTAATGAGCCGAAAGAGGTTCAGACTTGTCTCCAGCCCTATTCATCCACCTAGGAGAGAGGGGTTTACACCACAATAGTAGGTTTGGGTAAGTGCAGCCTATCTTCCTATGCTCTACATAAATTGAAACCCTGTCAGCCTGCACTGCAACATTTCATTTAAACATTTTCTAGTGTCAATAAATACCTGTGAGGGATTACATATATGCAGCAAAACCCATCTAGGTTGAGTAGATAGAGGGGAGGCAGTTAATAGAGTGTTAATGTTTCTAATATATTTTTCCCATTTAGCACACAACAAATTCAGGCTCTTAGAACAGGACAGCTTGCTCAGCCTCTCTTCATGGAACAGGCAAACCTGCAAACCTTTCACATACTTCACAGACGGCAGACAAGGAGAGCAGAGCGCTGTGGCAGAGTCACTGCCATGACTGGTGTCAAGGGCTGGCCTTGCGCTTACTGTTGCAACAAAACTGTGTTTTCAGAAGGCAGGGTTTTCTAGTTAATACCATTGGCAACAAGAGATAGGAGATGGCCCCTCCTGCTTGTGTGACATGGATATGGGCTGGAAATAGCATAGCAACCCAAGTTCCAGCTACAGCTGTGATAATGGACTGGTTTCAGCATCTGTTATAGAATAAAATGCTATTCCAAATGGTTATCAGAGAGGATGAAGAAGACTCGAGTCACTCTGGAACCTCACCTGAATCTAGGTGTTGCTATGCACTGCAATTGAGATGCAGGAAGGGCAATTCTTTTGATAGACTGAATCTGTACAGTTAGATTTGATCACAGAAAATTATAAAGGCAGAGAAGAAACACACAAAAATCACACCACCTTTAAGATACCAAAGCCATTTTATGACCTCCACTTGATTCATGTATTTATAGGAGTCACAGGGAAAGCAGGAAGACACCAAATCCTGACACTCTGAACAAGAATACAGTTCTCTGGTGCAGAATCAGTGAGGCCAATGCTTCGGTCAAGAGTTTGTCACACAAAAAAATGGACCCTCGTCTTGATGCAGACTCTGAAGTCTGTGCTAAAATCCAGAAATACTTGTCTTTCAGAGAGGGAACAGGAAATAAAAGTGGTGCATTTAGAAATACATTTCAACAAGAAGAATGTTTCAAAGCTTGGCTCTGCAATGTTTTACAAGACTGAGTGTATCTAATTTTAAAAACTGAAGACAATAAATGATCTCCATATGAGCAATTTAGAGCCCAATTTTGAGCAATCATAATTTGATACAGAAAAAAAAAAAAGAAAAGCAGCAAATAAAATGTCTTGGACTAATATGTACTTATTTAAGACCATTTTTCAGTTCAGCCACTAATTTAAAAGTCAATATTTCACTTAGCTCTGGAACCCAAAGTGGACTGTCTCAAGTATTCACTCAAAGGACTAAACAAAATCATTTGTTTAATTAATGTGATTTTCTAAGAAGAGCAGACCCAATACGTTTGAGAATACCAATGTATCTTAAGACAGGAGGATTCTTCATAAGCTCATCTTAAGAAGATTCTTTGTACTTCTTTCCTATGCGTATGTGTTCCAAGAAACATTTAATAAGCTTCACAGACTTACTAAAGAAAAAAGTAGTCCAACTACTTTTTAGATCTCTATTGAATTTCTTATTAATTAACATATTAATGCTCTGTTTTCTTAAATTTAACTTTAAAGAAAGCAAAAGAACTTTTCAAATTAAGTAATGAGACAAGAATGTTAACAGCTTTTTTCACTCTACTAATTCATATACACATTAAAATTTCTGAGTTTTTTAAGAAGAAAGATAGCAATGACAATGCTCCTATTTTAAAAACAAAATCCACTTGACAAACTAAGCTTTTTTTTTTGCTGGTTCCTTTGGAATTTTTTATCTGGCAGAAATTAAGTCAAACTTTTGTTATAGTCATAAAAATAGTTTAAGGTATATACTCAAACAAGTAAATATTTATGGTCTGGTATCCAGTTACATGTACTTCATTGGAATGGTGGCAGTTATCCTGAAGATGGATGGTACTGAAATTCAACTGTGTCACCAGTCTCCTATATGAAGTGTTCTATTTCTTCTCTCCATGCCTCTCTCTCCTTTCCCAACCTCCGTATATTAATCTATTTAAGAATATCTGTCCGAAATAGTCCCTGGAAAGTCCTCTCAGTCAATCTACTGTCAGAACATCAACACTAGAACTTTAAACTGGATCCAAAGTATGCTTTTTAAGTCAGTCTTCCAGTTATCCCCACTGCCTGAGCTTTGGCTGTGCAAGAACGCAATCTCACAGCATGAACTGATAGACGCACTCCAGCTGCAGCTGGCCTTTCAAAATATGGGACCAGAGTTAAGCTAGTCCCAATTGAAAACAAATAAACATGCAAACTCAGAGATATATACAGGATGAAGACCTACAGTGTTATGTGACCTGGATTCAAGCTGAAGGTTTCACAAAGCAGAGTGTTCACTGATCCACCTATCTGAATCACACTCTTTGACTTTTTCTTCTTGCTTGCAGCAGATCTAGTTTGTCCTAAAAGAAATTGTGTCCCTGTGGAGTAGGCCAAAATCCTACATTCTCAGAAATGTAATTTTGCTTTATGTTAGTGTGAACTTCTGGCATTCCTTCTTCTAGCTGGGATTTGTGGTAGCTCTGCCCTAAGTCATTCGTTCAGCATGTAGATTCTTTTAGATGCAGACTGAGAAGGCAAATCTATGCTCTACTTGTCAATTAATTTTCAGAAGATAGACACAATTCAACTCCTCTACCAGCATTTCTGCTCCTCCTGTTAGCCCTATTTTCACAGCACCTTTCCAATGCCCACACAGGCCTTTTTTTTCTCTTTCCTGTGTTATGTCTGTGATACGCTTGCCCTTTTCCTTGCTTCCACTGGCTGAGGAAAACTAAGATGTCTTGCCCAGATGAGACAGCAATAAGCGATTTTAGTAGAGGCTCACCTTAGATGCTATATTTTTCTTCAGAACTCAAGCTAGAAGGAAAAGAGAAATTTCAGAAAGTCAAAGTGGAGAAATAAAGACTCTTCCTTTTGTGATGCAGGCACCAGAATAAAGTACTGTGATCAGAACAGGAATTCTACACTATCTGCTACCATGTGGATATAGTCTCCACAAAGAAATAAAATCAGTAAAACAAAGATAATACATGATTTATACAGTTGCAGTGATTTCAAATGATTGCCATAAAGTCTGGATTAGTGATCGTACTCAGACCTGGTTAAGGATAGATTTCCATCTAAGCTTTACTGGAAAACTGTTCAAACACAGATCCTTACTCCCATCTGGTATATCTTGTGTCCTTACAACCAAAGTAAGGAAATATCTATTAAGGATGAATGTAAACATTTACTTGTTAGGAATAGGAGGTTTGTGATTATCTTTTTCACACTAACCATACCAGATTTCTTTGCTTGAACTGAGCATTCAAAGTCACAATGCTTCTAAGAACATCATTTCTACCAAAACTATGAAGCATTTTCTAAAAATAAGCAAGTGCAGCTCTTGTAATGACTTATCAAGTCATCAGTAATGACTAATGAATCAGTGAATCAAATACAGAAAGCCTAATGTAGATTCCATGTTTCTCCCCCTTCTTTCCTTTTTGTTTAGTTTGCATAGTCCACAAGCTGAAAACAGATTTGTCTGCTGAACTGAAGTAATGTGGTAAAAAAAAATAGGCCTTCGAGTATTCTAGACCTTATCGCTACATGTATTTTGTAGCTATCTGCAGAAAGCGTCTTCCTCATGATTTTATCCCTAACTGCTGTTTAGCTATGCCCTACCCAACCAAATTTGCCCTCTATTAGCTGCCTACCCCTATACTACTTTTCAGTGTTAAAGATCATGAAGATTAACAAACATGTATTAAAATTTTGTAGGTTCAACTGCCCAGAAATCCAAGTTGGCAGTTTTACAATTGTTTGGTCACTTCAGAATCCATTACAGTCCCTATCAAAATATACCTGCACTCCTAGAATGTCTAACAAGGACAAAAGATGGTACAAAACAGATGCGCATTGTCATATTTTTTTTCTCTTATTATTTTTTCAACAGTTTACATGATATCCTCTAGTCACTTGACAGAATAGCCCTTGTTTCCAGACTGAATCCTGCTGTGGAATGTAGTGACCAGGATGTCCTATGATCAGCCAACTTGGACAGAAAATAGAAATAGTCTCAATTCCATTTTGTATTTGAGATTAAAATATACGTCCCCAGCATCCTGTCAGACTTAGGACAAATAACATCAAACACCACTTTTTTTCAGCAAGACAGTGTCCAGATGAAAGAAAACAGAAGCAACAACAGAGAATAAATCAGTTTAGGTGAGATGGAAATACAGGACTTTAGCTACGTGAAGGCCAAGCACAAAATCTATTGGGGCAGGAGGACCCATTCAGGATCTGGATTCATATGAATGTGAAAAACAACCAGACGTGAGAAGTTTGTATTAAACACCCAGACTGGGACAAAGAAAATGTTTCAGGTCACCATACAAGCTGTTCAATGTAAAGCAAATGCCTGTAAAAAAAAAATGTGTTTACATGATACTAAAAATTGAAATGTGCCTTAAATGCACTATAGTGCCTTGGTACAGGAGAAAAACAGATGGAGCTTTCTCTAGTCAAACCTCAACTTGAAAGACACAAGCCTTGTAGAGCTGAAGCTTAGTTGGTGGTGCACTTCATGTCCTTCATGTAAAATATTCTGTCACTTTTAATTTTTTATCTTGTTTACTTTCTCTGTTACAAAAGAACTGGGACTTGTTTTTAGCAGCTCTGATTAAGTTTCTATTGATTTTCGAGATAGGAAATGGAACTTTCAGATTTCCCACATGAATTTAAAGCAAGTCAGATATTAACCTCAAGGTAAAACATCTGCCATGACATTTGAAGAATAGACAAGTACTATCTTACAGAAAACAGCATCTGTGCTCAAAGCTTAGTGCTTGGGATTTGGATTTTGAGAACAATGAAAGCAGGAGGACTGCATTTTTACATGTGTAGAAACACACATAAATATATCCATATTTATTCAAATTTACATTCACACACAGGCACATTAATGCACATACATGAAAAAAATCCTTTCTAAACACACACACTAAAACCATAATAGCAGTAATGGCTAAAGTGAGTTAGAAAGGGTGTCAGGGGAAATTAAGAATATGAAAGCCAGTGCAGAGCTGGAAACAGACTTTTTTTTACCTCGATTGTATTATATCTGACCATATAAAGAGAATTTATTATTTTTGAGGATCAATGTTCCCTTTCTCATCCAGTAACAATTGCCAAAATGTACATACACTTTGTAGCTTACAACTTTCATTATCAAATAGATCACTGCCTATGGTAGTGGTAGACAGTATTTAGTAAACTAAGATAAAATAAACATGAATAACAGTTAGAAATATATGCTACATGCAACACATACTGAGCTGGAAACTTTATCTTCAAATCATTGGATTGGTTTTACCATCATGATAGTTTTCTGCAATCTAATTGTTTGGAAATGTATCAGATATTGGTCAATATTTCCAGACTATGCATATTAGAAAAGATTCTGAAAACCCATTGTCAAACCCATCGTCATGGTTTAAATGAAATGAAATAATGAAATGAAGTAAAATGAAATGAAATAGAATTAAATAAAAATTTAGATGAAAGAGAAAAGAAGGGCAAAAAAGATAGAAAACCATCTTAGAGCTGGAGCAGAAATATTCTTTTTCTTTATCTATCTTGTGAAACATCTGTGACTCTTACAACTTGCTGGTGTTTAAAATGTATACCTGTCTAACAAAGCTAAAATGTGCCAACCATTTTATCCAACAGATAAGTAAAGGGAATATTTTCAGTGATATTTATGGACTTTAAAAAGTAAATTATGCCTCCTATCTTAACATTATAACAGTGATCCCATTGAGTTTCACATCTGACTGAAGACAAACACAGAGCCTTCCCATCAATGCACTTGGCAATAGGAGGAGTACTCTGCAGCTGGTTAAACTCTGGTCAGTATGCTCAGTCTTATTAAAAAGACAGTTGGTCAATGCATTCAAACACCCTTGTAAAAGAGCTTTGATCAGCAGAGTAGAACACCTTTGAAATGTATAAAGAAAAAAAACAAAATGATGCCTTTATGACTTAATCTTCCAGTACTGAATGTTAATATTAAATCTGTCATCAAAAAGATAGTAAGTTAAAGGATGTTTGAAGGATCTCAGGTAATGCTCTAATCCAAGAAAATCAGCTTCCCAAGGGATCAAAACATTAAACAGAAGTTGGAAAATATAAAATTATTCAACTAATTTGCATGACCCTGAATTCTATACTTAAACACAGCTATTGTAGACCAGATAAATCATCTTGCAGAAAGCTTTTTATATGGCACTTTTAGAAACATGAAATCATACCAGGATTAAACTGTCCAGTTGTATTTAACAACTGATGACCAAGGCAGTTAGCCATGAAAGATAACAATGGTCAAAACTTTATGAGCATGTTTAAATAAATAAAAATAAAGAACACTTAGCATCTTTTATTATTACCCGTAAGTCTGCATTATGGCCATACTCTTACATGTCAGTAAAAAGTATACGATCTTGTAAGAAATTTTTACAATTCCAAACTGTCGTTACATTTGCTGTTGTCATTTTCCCTAGCAGTGATTCAGAAAGCCACAGATTTTTCTTGTTCAGTACAAGGCACACTGCTGTGCCCCAGATTTTCAGAAAAGGATGAAACTATACTGAAAATTAGATGTCATACCACCAGTTAAACTAAACATGCTATTCTTTTTGTGACACTGGCACAGGTTGCTCAGAAAAGCTATGGCTGTTCCATCCCTGGCACTGTTCAAGGAGCAACCTAGGCCAGCAGAAGGTGTCCCAGGCACGCGGTTGGAACTGAATGGTCTTTAAGGTCCCTTCTAACTCAAACCAGTCTATGATTCAAATGACCCAGCCACTAAACCAGATGGCTGAAATGAAGCACTTCATTTTGAAAAATATTGCAAAAGTATTGTGGAAAATTCTCTAACACATTTCTGTTACTACTAAATTACTTGTGAGAAAGGAACTTAGAATAAAAGTTTTCCTTTTTTGCATCAGTGCATTTTATTTTTATTTGGTGATTACCCTCGTCAAGATTGAAAAACAACCATGGCGAGACTAGGAAGGTGGCTTCTATTTGAACAGCTCCGTTGTTGACATTCATAGAAAAAAAGCCTACACATTTCCATTTGTATACCTGTAAGAGAAATCAGACTTTGAGCAATCAAAGTCAGTCATTTTGCATTTCTAAAGATCAGCAGCTCCTCTGAATTTGCCAAAAAAGGCATTAAGCATTTTTCCCTCTACAATGAATGATAATCCCTAGATTATACCCTATGCATGTACAGCAATGTATAGAAGAGTACTGTGCCACATACTCACATTCTGCAGGAGCCATATATTTAACAAATGATATATTGATGCAGTCATCCACAATCTTTTTGTGAAGTTAATTAAAAATGAAATCATCACCTGTTCCTTCAGCTGTTTTTTGTTAGCAGTGTCTAGCTCTGCCTTTCCTCAGCTGCCATGAAACATTCCCGCTACCTTTACTTATGTGCACTAGAAACATATGAGTCTTTGGAACAGGCAGTTAGGTTTACAAGTTATTACCAGGATCTACTGAAACTGAATAAATGCATACTAGTTTAACTCTTCAATTGAATTAGACTTAGCAATATTTGAACTGAACATCTGAACAGCCTATTTATAGTCACTTCTCGTGAGCATTCAGTTTACAGGCACAGATGTTCAGGGAAAATTCATTTTAATCTCAGGATGAGATCATTTAAATATAGCCTTCTGTGAACGTTCATATCAGTCAGGGAACAAGAAAAACACCAATCAAATTATATGACTAATCATTTTTAAGTTGTGCACAGATATGTACTTGAATTTCAAATGCCAAACTGAAAAAAGTGCCTCAAAGCTTTAAGGAACATTCCAGAAAAGGGTTATGTGTTCATGGAAGTGTTATTAATGGCAAAAGATATGCCAATCTTCACATGAATGCCTCAAAACAGATCATTAAAGCAATTTGAAAAAAAAAAAAAAGGAAAAAAGTCTCCTTAATGGGCAGTTTATGGAATCTCTGGTGAGAATACAATGCTTTGTTGTTTGATAATGGTTCTATAAAAAACAGAGATTCAAACATTAATGAATGAAAAATTACAAAGAAATTACTTAATCTGAATGAAGATTAAGTATTGGATACTCTGGAAATATATCTCCCACAGCTGTTTTTCAGGCTAGAGTGATTCAGATGCGTTGACTTTCTAGTCTAATGAATTTCACTTGAATCTAGCAGTTGACAACTAACACTTTTTAACAAAGAATTTCCTACAGAATTATCTTTTTCAAGGTAGCTTCCCTGTTCTCTTGTTCTCAGCAGGCTCAGGTTACAGGTGTCTGCAGTTAAAATGTGCTGTTTCAGAACTGCTACCACTTTCTATTCCTCCACTGGGAGTGCAGCCAAACTACTCTGAGACCGCTGTCTTCCCCACGTACTGTCAGACTTGTATCTGTAGGACATACTGCAGTCATTTTAGATTAATGTCAAAAAGAGACAGAAGGCATAAAAGTAGAAAGAGGACAGCAGTATTCCTTTGCAGACAACTATTTTCCATGACAGATGACAAATACTTTTCAAGTGTAAATAAGCTAGAAACTATTTTTTTAAGATCAGCATAAAAAGTAAAGTGTATTTTGAAAAAAAACCAAACACATTACAATATAAACCAGAGGAAAATAAACAAAAATATTTCTGTCTACATGGAAGGTAATTTAGCTGCTTTCTTGAAACCTTACTCTGAATACAAAGCCACCTGAACAATACTCAGCTCATTTGCCTTTTCTTTCATCTCTGTAAATAGGCACAATGCTAATATACGAGGGTATTGTTAGACCTAACTTTCGGAAAGTGTTTTGTGATCTTCAAATTGTGAGTTCCAGAAATGGTAAAACCACTGTTACTATTTTATCTTTGCTTCACTAGAGATTAAAATGAACTGTCATGCAATATAGATCATTAGGTTAATTAGACAGAGGTTTGATTCTGATCGAATCTAATTTTAAACACAGACTTTCGTACGCTCTTCCAACGTCTTCTAACAACTTACTTGAAGTGAATATGGTAATATTCGTAAGAGTATATACATATGTGGAAGGTACTTATGGGACAGAGGGCTGAAACATTGGTTAATATCAGCATAACTACTGGCACAATGCAGATTTTCAATCCAGGTATCATTTCTGTGTTTCTAAAGTACTTTACCAAAAAAACAACATGGATGACTGTTATGGCCATTTATGCTTGCGAGAAAGTCTAAATTAACAAAGGTATTAAGTTAATACAAAAGTATTTTCCAGTCTCTTTTTGTTGGTTTGCAAAGCTCCAGGTTACTTGATTATTCAATCAGGTACTGTATTCTTCCTCAAAGAATTAACAAGATGACTCTACTGAAAAATCAATAAAGTGAAATAACCATGTTACTAAGGGAAGCCAAGAACTTTAGTCTTAATTCCACAAGGAATAATTTAGGTTTATTTTTTTTTTAAATATCCCACCCTGAATAAACACAACCAAAATACTTGATGACAGAAGAAATCTTTTCCTGATGACTGTGACTTATTTTTGACATTCACATCCCAGAGATAGATATAATAATTGAAGCTTCAGAAAAATCTGAAGCATGTTTTGAAGTCTTATGTATGAATAAGAAAAAAATACACTGGATTTTCTTGCTTTAGTTCTTCCCAGGATACCATTATTTAATTTCATGCAAAGGAGGCATCAAAACACTCTGTTCTTAATTGGTTCTTGATACAGCTTATCTGCTTTTATGAGGGTCTGTCAGCACAGCATGAATCAGAATCATGGGAGACCACTATTTAGCTTGAGTTTATGCATGATTTGTCTTTAAAAACAGATTGGTATGAACTGTTGGATCACAGAGTAATTGGAGACACTATTGACTTTATCTATATGACAGGTCAAATATGATTGGGATGCTTCCTTTTCAAGCGCAGTATTTATCATTGGGATGACAAAGCTTCACAAATATTTAAGATCATAAATGGCACACATTTGCAGGGATTTATGTTAGTAAGTTTGAAAGTCATTTATCACTTGAAAAACAGAAATGGCAATCAAATACAAATGAGGAAAAATACCAAATGTGCTTCCACTGCTATATTATTTTGTGGATTATAGACACTGCTAGCAGTAATTTCGAACACCCAAAGTGCTTCTTAGAAGCATGATTAACTCTCACAACACCCTTGCGGAGAAGGTAAATATTATCGAAACATTTTACAGGTGAGGCTGCCACATTACCAGAAGGCAAACTGCTTGGCTCATCTACTGTGACAGGGTGTTTGCTAATGCAAGAGGACAGTACATGGGTATCACACCTGGTAAGCATGCTCACTCAGGATGGCCCTACTTGTATTAGTTTCTGCACTGTCCACAGACCTTTTACAGGATGTTCTGCTAAGCGGTACACTCAGCACTCATACAGCTGAGAATCAAGAATGGGCTGAGTTTTACAGGATTGTCTTTGCCTGCCTTAGGTGTGTTGTTATTCTTTGGCCACTAACCAGCATCTGGTCCAGATAGTTTCACACTGCAAAGTACCCGCTGTTCTCCTGGGAAGGGATATGATGAGTCTCCTCTTTCACGCAGAGAAAGCACAACCAGCCTGCACCCTAACCACCTACTTCAGCACTACATCATTAGCTTAGGCATTTTGCTTGCCATTGTGCAGGCTAACAGAGTCTGCCTAGGATAAGAAAAAAATTTGCTTATTAATTGTATAACTAATTTGAACAAAATGAAGGAAAAATATTTTTCCATTTATATTTCCCCTGTAATATTTTGTAAACTCTTAACTTTCCACGGGTTTTTGGAATATTGCACTAATGGGAGAGGCATTTCTCTTATGAGGGTTATGGTTTCATCCTAGGGAATCCTAAAATGCTCTGCCTTGATTGGCATGATCCTGCAAATGCTGGGCATAAAAAATTTCCTGTGACTCCCCTGGGAGCTCTGCTTGAGAGGTTTTAAAGCTTTTAACAATATTAAACTGCATCAGCCCTCTGGGGAGTTTGTGAACATGCCAGCCAACATGGAGTACAGCAAACCACTACTCTTACAAAATGTGTCACTGGATCTTTTATCTACACAGAGTCAGTGATAGATTATTTGAGAATGAGTCTCAAATGCATAACCATTGCCATACGCTCAACCCCAGCAATTCCAAAGCATAAGCTTTGCCACAGAGGATATATGTCATTATGTCCTTTGTCAGACATAATATGATGTGAAATCTGCGGTGCTGTAAGAGTGACTGCTTTTAAAATAAGAAATGAAAGAGTAATCCTAACATTTAACTAGGGTAAATCTCTGGAAGTTCTAAACATTGGCATAAGTATGAGGCACAATTGCGCAGCTGTGAAGTGAGAGCAGTTCCACACTTCAGGGTGGTTACATACTGTGTTTTGCAAAATATTATCTGAAGTTTGAGTTTAGATATCTTATTTCAGTCACTAAAGATTGAATTGTTTTAATTTAAGATCTACAATGCTACATATAATTATTACTTTAGCTTTGCTCTGTATTGTCAAGCACAGTATTATACTGCACAGAAAAGACAGTGTCACGTGGAAAATAGGACACCATTATATAATTCTGATTTATTAATTATACATTATAGTCCTATATGTTATGCAACTGAAGGTTGTATAAACATGGAAGTATAGGACAGATGAACTTAACTTGCATGAGCTACTTCCATTATTACATTTTCAATCTTATACTGCACAGCTTTGCAAACCAAATAATTTTCTTTATATTTATGTGCATATGAAATGCAATATAACAAAAAAGTATGAGATAGTTAAATTTGCTGAGGATGAAAAAAAATTTTGTCTTTTAATTATGGAAGGCTTTTAAAACTTCCTCTACTATAAATTAAATTTGGAATATCAGAAAATGTTTTTTGTTTTTATTACTAATTCTTTAGCTAATATTAGTATTTGCACTTTGGAGTTCATCTACAGAAAAATCAGACTCATAAAATGCTGACAAACAAGAAAAAAAAGCATTGAACAGAAACCTTCAAGAAGACTTTCCCCTTCCATTTTGCTTTGGAATTCTATAGAAATTGGGGAGAAGATGAAGAAGAGAGTAACTTTCTCCTGAGTTACTCACTGTAGTTTTGCAACAAATGTAGCTGGTGTGCTGCATTTCAGCAGTGAGAAGACGTTACACCAGTCATCATTCCCAGTTAGTGGAGAACTCTGAATGTGGTGCCACTGTCTGTCTCAGGAAGAGCCAATCCCCAACATTACGAACCCTCACAATGTTTTCCATAATCAGTTATATGCTTGCTGAGGATCACCTCTGATCACAGATGTCTTGGGATTGGCTGGGATAGAGTTAATTTTCTTCCTAGTAGCTGGTGAAATGCTGTGTTTTGGCTTTAATGTGAGAATAACTCTGGTAACACACCAATGCTTTAGTTGTAGCTCAGTAGCACCCTGAGCAAGGACTTTTCAGCCTCTCATGCTCTGCCAGTGAGGAGGAAGCAGAGACGGGACACCTGACCCGAACTAGCCATACATAGGGATATTCCATACCACAGCATATCATGCCCAGTATGTAAACTGCTGGGAGTTACCCAGAAGGGATGGATCGCTGCTCGAGTCAGGCTGGGTATAGGTCAGAGGATGCTGAGCAACCGTATTGAGCATCACTTGTGTCTGCTCTTTTTTTTTTTTTAATTTCCCCTTTTAGTTTTCTAGAATCATAGAATAGTTAGGATTGGAAAGGACCTTAAGATCATCCAGTTCCAACCCCCCTGCCATATGCAGGGACACCTCACACTAAATCATGTCACTCAAGGCTCTCTCCAACCCAGTCTTGAACACCACTAGGGATGGAGCATTCACAACATCCTTGGACAACCCATTCCACTGCCTCACCACCATTACAATAAAGAACTTCTTCTTTATATCCAATCTAAACTTCCTCTGTTTAAGTTTTAACCCCCTTACCCCTTGTCCCATCACTACAGTCGTTAATGAAGAGTCCATCCCCACCAGCCTTATAGCCCCACTTCAGATACTGGAAGGCTGATATGAGGTCTCCACACAGCTTCTCTTCTCCAGGCTGAACAGCCCCAACTTTCTCAGCCTGTCTTCACACAGGAGGTGCTCCAGTCCCCTGATCAT
>JANHGB010054467.1:0-10571 GCA_026283785.1 Coracopsis vasa
TCCCTGGCAGTGTTCAAAGCCAGGTTGGATGGGGCTTGGAGCAACCTGGTCCAGTGGAAGGTGTCCCTGCCTGTGGCAGGGGTTGGAACTGGATGAGCTCTAAGGTCCCTTCCAACCCAAACCAGTCTGGGATTTTTATGTGAAAATGGGTGTTGGAAGGCAGTTGTGACACTGAGGTGTTACTGCATAGGTGGGGGGTGCCCAGTGGAGTTACAATGAACGCTTCCTTCCCAAATACGTATTTTTGTAGGTGTATCTGCCCTGCCTGAGGCTCCCTTAGTGTCATTCACTCTTCTATAAGCCACCTATGGTCCTTCCTGAAGCTTATAGGACCTGGCCCAGTGGGTCTGCATGCTGCAGGACATGCTCAGGTAGGCTGGGTGTGTGCTGTATGCCCACAGAACATCCTGGTGGGATGGAGGTGGAGGGACAACACACCCTCCTTGAGAAAATGCAGCATGGGCATGACCAGTCTCTTCCCACAGTCCTTGAATCAGAGACATCGATTTCTATTGATTTGCCCCCAGAACATCAGTGAACAGGACACTTCTCTGCCCAGCCAAAACACGTATCTGCAAGTTTTTGATCAGTTTTATTTTTGCCAGAAATACATGGGCTGAATTGACCAGTTGCCTAATCCTGTTTCCAGTTCTTCTGTTGTCAGGCACAGAAACCAGAGAGAGCAATGCTTTCCTTTTCCCAAAGGACATGAGAAGTGAATGACTCCCTTTGGTAGACTCTGCTCTGGTGTTATTTTTAACATGTTCAGTAGGGACTTTACCATTGCAGAGAAAATGGGATTTGTGAAAGAAGTAGATTTAAAATCAGTAGCTCTTGATAATTGATAGTTCCTACTCTCCAAAATGCTGATGATCACTTTTCAAGGTCAGCTTTAGGAATGGAAATTTCTATAGTTCTATTAAATAATAACGTGGTTTTCTCAGTGAGAAAAGGGAACAACGGGATAACAGGGTCTTGGCAAACTCCAACCTGCCCCTTTCAGACAAAACCAATGACTAGCTGATGAGTAGCTCCATATGTAAGTTTTAAAGGGCAGTAATCTAACACCACTCATCATGGTTATATATAGATCTGTTCTTGCCAAGTAAGCTTGGTACTGGTATTCTTCCAAGTTCAGAAGTGTGATTGATAAAGATGGTTGATTTATAGAGACTTTTTATGAGATTTTCTTCTAGATAAAATGATTAATAAATTGATAAACCAACTAACCAAACAAAGTATGTTTATATGTTGGTACCTCTTACACGAGGAGATGTTTCTCCTTAGGACTCCTGCCCTTAGCTCAGCACTGTGCCATGCCTTTAGTGGCTGTCCAGAAGAGAAATCACTGAGGAGAAAGCTTACAGTGACAGGAAGATGGGTGGCTTAGTAAAATAAGTGATGTGATTGCTGTTAGGAGCACCTATCTGGAAAGAGCAGGATGGGGGTTTTTTGTCTGCCAGGCAAAGATATGGGTCTGGGTGCTGGAAGATAAAGTAACAGAGGTCAAACTAGAAGTAAGATGCTCATTCTAAAGTCATAGGTGGGTGGTAACCTCTGAAATATGTTATTACAAGACACTGAATTCTTTGCTGTTCTGATTGTGTAAGGTGGGATATTGATCTTTAAACCAATCCTGTTAAACCATCAAATTTGGGCTCTATACCAGAATAACTGGACATGCTGCTGTTGCCTGGGTTTTATGGGAAGTTTTTCATGCTCAATATGTCTTTTACAGTTTAATTCTGAACAAATTAATTGGTGCTAATGGCTGGAATCCTGATGTTACAGTAGTATGCAAAGAGTATTAAAAATAGTCAATTTGCAGATTTTTTTAACATCTTCATCTAATGCTGTAATTACCATGGAATCCACACATTGTTGAGGACCAGTTGGCAAATGGAAGAAATGTGAAAATAGCTCTTTTTATATATCTGGAAATGTAATAAATTAATATTAAAACTAGTTACAGTGCCATTTTAAAGAAAAAGCTCCTTAGATTACATTTATATTGCATTTATTTATTTTTCATTCATAATGACTGCAAATATAAATGTAAATATGTCCAAAATCAAAAAGCCCCAAAACCCTCAGCTAGAAAACTCAAGGGAGGTGGCAGGCAGCCATTTCCCATTGAAAACTGCACTTCCATAGTCAAGGTGGGGGAACAGAAGTGTCAGTGCTCTAAGAGGTACCCTCTACTCCCACCCCATCCCAGCCATCCCTTTGAGCCTGCCCCCTGTGCCAGTGCCCGGGTTCATGGGGCTCATGGACATGCAGAAGGAAAGTTGTTTTCAGCTTTGGTTCATTTCCTGCTTTGATTCACTGTCCATTTGCACAGCTGACAGCACTGGCAAGCCAGGGTCAGTGGGGAAGAGAACAACTGATGGAGGGCTGGCAGTCCTCATGGGGTGATGATGGAGTTAATGGGCTGAAAAGTTAGATGCCCTAGTTATGTTTCCTTTTATGTTTGATAAGGTTCCTTAAATTCTTCAGCTGGGGTCACTCAGTGCAAATCAATCTCAGTGCAATAAAAATCCCTTTCAGCATCAGACTCTTAGGCAAATTGTGTCCATCAGAAGGGTCCAAGAACAGGCTTTGCATCTTGAAAGAGATGTTCTTGCTTCCTATTGTACATAGCACTTGTTCTCCTTAGATTCCAAAATGAGGATTGAAATGAGCATCTGCTACTCCTTTATGATACGCAGAGTCCATTAGCATCAGAAGGACAGGTAGCTGCTGCTAGGATCTCATGCTCTACTTCAGTGAGCAAATGCACATCAATTGTATATACATACAAAAGCCATCTTTTTATATCTTGGTTCCTTGCACTTTCTTTCTATGCAGAATGGGAAATGTTTCTAACTGATGACTCTCTTCCCGCCCTCCTTCCCACAGGAGATAGGATTCCTGTGAAGATGTTACTGTAAATGCTTGGGTTAAGCTAGCACGAATTGGGTAAATGCAGTTAGGCAGCACACATTCACTTTCAGTGGAGAAGGCTGTAGTGGCAGGGGGTTGGCTCCAAATAAGTGAAGGGCAGGTAAGTGGCAGAGTTATGTCGCATCACCTCTTTCACTATTTAAAGTCTCTCTTGTTGCAGTGAATATAGAATGTAAGATAGAAATGCCCTGTGAAACAGCCATATGGTGATATAATCCCATCCCTATGCTACCTCTTCATGATGAAAGCATCTCTTGCTCTTCCACTCCTTCTCTGTGTTGTGGATCTGAGCCTGGACATTGTGGTGGTCAAGGCTCCTGCAAGGCTGTTGCTCTGAAAGGGACAGACGGGTTCAAAAGTTGTATTTGTTGGGCTAAGTGTCTTTGTGGTTCCTAGAGACTTCCAACCTGGACTGATGCTTTCCTTTCCATGTGACAGATACTGACTTCCATATTGACAGATATTTCCTTTCCATCGACAGATATTGACCTTTCCTTCAGCCCTTTTCCTGTAGTTCAGGTGGGGACAGTTTAAGAGTGCCCAAGGACAGAGGCAGATCAGCCCACCTCTGCAATCCAGTGTCCAGGTGACTTCTGAGGAGTGTGTAGGAAGGTGCTCTAGCTGCCTTTCTGTTATGAGGTACTCAGAATTTGAGCATTCCTTCTTCATTCCAGTGCTGGGAGGCAGCTGGCACCACCTGAGCTGTGCAGGATGGTGGGAGCTGACACCTCCCAAGCCCAGGATGAATAAGCTGCGCTTGGACAGTTTGGCTCCAGACTGGATTGAGATAAGGCAGCTGACTTACCTGCTGACATCTCCTCTGGGATCTTGTGGATTGCTCTATAAGCAGAGATACTGCTGCTTAGCTGTCACCCAATTAGCTTATGTTTAAATCTGAATTTTGATGCAAGAACAGCAGTCAGCTGCAGCCCTGAGCTGTTAGTAGGCTTCACACACCTTCACCTCACTGCTTGAGAAGCTCTCTTAGATCTAGCTGCCTCTTTGTTCCCCTTTGCCTATCGCGTGTTTTCCCTGTATGACAAAACTCTACTCCAGCCTGGTTGCTGGTGCATGTTCCACTCCACATCCATCTGCCCCGTTGTTTACTTCCATTGGCATTTATGGTATCTCATCCCTTGCATCCTTATTGTGTCCCTGGATACATGCACTACCTGCTGCTTTTGCTGTTCCCAAGAATATGGGAACCTTGCCTCCTGCACCAGTTTCCTACATACTGCATATCTCATGTTGCACCATATAGTCCCTGTAGCACTTTGATCATCCTCTTGCCTTCCCTCCCTCTGATTTCCTTGGAGGAAGCAGTGAAAAATGACACATTTGTCACTTGGAGCAATCTCGGCTCTGCATGGAGTCTGTGTGAGGAACAGAGATCATGTTGCTTAAAGGCTGTTTGATTTCTGAGATGATAATGGAAGATACCTTCCATTTCCAGGAGAGGTTCACAAGTTTCAAATCCTGGAATCCTCAGGACTTAGAAACTCCCCACAATGATTGTGTACGTCAGGAGCTAAATTTAGAGAGCTGGCAATGCTTTTTCCCTGAAGGCACAGATTGGAACCCATGTAAATGCCCGGTTAAACACCATTTCTGTTGTTGGGAGCCTGCCTCTTCAGTTCCATTTAAATTGATGCCTGGTCTCTGCAAGTGAGAAAATGTCTCAACTCCAGCTGCAAATAGTACAAGTTCTTCATCCTCTGGATGTCTTCTGGGCTGGCAAAAGTGTCTGTGCCCGTTCTCCAGCCTGGGAGTTGAGGAGGAGTTCCAAATAAAACCAGAAATAAGCAGAGTATTTCAAGCAGCCAGGACAGGGCAATTTTAGGTGCAACAGAGCTGACACTTTGGTCACATATTCTAACTTTAACTCACTGGTATTCCCTCTCATTGCCTGTCCTCTCTGGAGGTATCACAGAGTGGTGGATGTTTTTCCTTGAGGATGGGTATTCTTCACTTGGGCACATACCATGACAGTTCTTCCCTTACCTAACCTGTGCCACTGGTATTAGGCTGTCAAAGGGTCTCATTGCTTCAAAGCAGCTCTGTGTTTCCTCTGCCATCCCAGTTGTCACCCTGTCTCCCAAGCCATTTCTGCAGTGTTCCATGAGAAGGCAGCACGCCTTTGAGAATCAGCCACAAATCTTTTTGTTTGCCTTTTTGAGGTGAAAAATCAACTTTTGATCTATTTTTTGCATATAGGACCTCTGGCAAAAGGCCTGTTGTTTCAAACTGATCAGCTAAAAGGAAAGGTGTCCTCAGCAGCTTCCCTTGCCCACTCATGAGGCAGAGAGGTTGAATGACTCTTCAGTCGTTGGGTTGCGTTTCTTTTCCAAAGGTGACTCCAAAGCCAGTTAGCATCCACCTTCTTTTCTGTCTCCTCTAGGCTGTGAGCCTTTCAAGATGAGAAGCAAAGCAGATGTTGTTTGGAACATTTCTCTGCTCCCTGCATCAAACGTTTCTTCCAAAGGGTTTCCTTTCAGAGCAACTCCAAAAGGTTTTGGAGTGTTGAACTACCTCATTTGTCTTTTATTTCAGTAGCATCCTCAGGCTTTGGTACCATCTTTATCACTTGTGACACTGCCCCAAGTTTTATGGCCTCTTCTGAGAGACTTAGAAGTTGCTTTGTAGTAGAAGCCTTCTGCAGTCAGATGGGAAACCTCATCTCAATTTAGCCTTTCCAGAGTTTATTCAGAAACAGTACTAATAGTCACAGTCCTCATCTCTTCCTATGGCCTCTTAATTCGAAAGATTCCCAAGTGCTTTGTTTTTCCTGTGAGTCACTTCCCTGCTGTTTGAGGAAGCCAGCAGCAAATAAAGCCATTTCAGAACATGTCAGGATGAAGCCAGATGGGAGAGTTTGATTGCACAGAGCGAATTCAGGAGGCAGAATGTCATTTCATGATCTGGACATTGTGAGGAGAGCGGGTGGGACCTATGCACCAAATATAACCAGTATCATTGAGGTATTTCATTGACTGGAATCACCAGGAGCTTCCCTTGCTCTCTCTTGTGAAAGTGCACTGTTTGACTCTGGTGCTGTGATCCTATGTAAATAAAATCAAGGCAAGGAAATACAACCACTGCTACTTTAGTCCTGTATTGTAAAATAGCTCAACAATAGGATGCACTGTGAGACTGAAGATCAGAAAGCATGGAGAAATGTGTTCAGTCCTTTCCCTGTTTTCTAATGCCCTTCATTCTCACGTCTCCATCTGCCATGATGTGTATATGTGGAACCTCAAACTGTTTGGCAATGGCACAAGGTTGTTCTTGAAAACATAGAGAGATATTTCTGCTGCTCATCTGGAGGGATTGCTGATGCCCACTGTGTTTGTTCAGGGGATCTGGAATCTTCTCCTTGAGCTACACAGAGTCTCTGTGCGATCCAGTCACATTCACACTACAGCCACATAATACTGTGTCAGTGACCTTCTTTATTCTTACTGTAATTGCAAAGTGTTGGGTTAGATGAATGATGCATTCTATTAATAGCTGGTTGTCAGTGGAGATTTATTCGCGCCACTCTCAGAACTCAACCTGGAGCTGAGATGGATTTCACGTTGAATAAGAAAGGGTTCTTTTATCCCAATCTATTCAAAAGAGAAGCTTTTATTTTTGTTTTTCCTTTTCTGTTTTTCCCAAATGGGAAAGAACTGTTTGGAGATAGCTACGATGTATTCATGGAGCTCTGTTGGCAGTAACAGATGGGCTTCAAGGGGCAAGCTATAAAGAAGTAAAACTACATTTCCTAGCAGACAAGGTCTGAAGCCTTGAAAATCACGGATGATTTGCAAATCCCTAAACTCTGGTTAGTGTTTCTGGTGAATAAACTGCCCCAGGTATTTGTCAATTGGAGCACTTTGGGTGCTTTTCTTCTTGACCTGCTTCCCCTATAGTTGCCGAAGTGAGAGGTTCTGAAGAGGTTGACCAAAGTAAGGCAGATGCACTTCCTGAGTTCACTTTTGTACCCAAGGGTGGTGTTGGGATGCTTTTTGCTGAAGCTTCCATTTCTGATTGTATGTATGTTTCTATGTGTTCATGACCCACACATGGCGTGTGAATGGCCATATGTGGTCATGCCTTACAGAAGCGTTCCCATGCCGGTCATGGGCCACTTTGCACACATCCAAGTGCTCAAAAGGCTGTTGCAGAGGATGGATCTCAGTCAGTATCCCCGTGGTGTCTGGTTCAGGTGGCACACTGGCCTCCTTTGCTTGTGACAGATCTGATTCTGGCAACCTGGCCCAGCCTAGTTTCTTAATGCAGTGTCCTGTAGCACACATACCCCTCCATTCACCATCAGCTGGTGGCAGATGCTGCCACTCGGGATGTAATGTATTGGTACGCAAACACCTATTTTGGGTAATGTTAAACCATTAAATGCATAAAGGCTGATCCCTGCGGTACTAACTTCCTCTTGGTTGCATTGTTATCCCGTGAGGTTTGTGTTTGGGCGGCTGGGACACACAGACCTGCTCTTGCAGTTCCATGGGCCAGCAACAACATTAATTCTGGGGAATGTTTCTAAGGGGTATTTGATGTATTGCAACTGCTTTGTATTGAACCTGCTGTTGAGAGAACGATGTCACAATGAATGTATGTTTTAAACAAGCTGCTAACCATGTAAGCCGGGGGTTGGAAGCGATCCCCACTTTACATTCACCTGCATGTCTCTCAGTGTTTGCCCAGGGAATTGCTTTGTGTTGGGAGGTTTTATTTTTCCATATGCAAAGTGTTTCAAGTTGGTTACCTCACCTCGTGCACTTGCCTCATAAGGGTCCCCAGGGCTTCCTCCAACACGTTTCTCTCTTTAATTCTGAGTGCAATTAATTGAGCTGGCAACGTGAAAAGCGGTAATGGCAAACTTCCTCTGAACAAGTCCGATAAGGAGGATTTCCATGGGACTCCTTCCCCTCCAGCTTGGTCCTTCCTAAGATAAAAAAGCCAGGTCAGGTTCTTACTCAGCACTGCTGACTTCTGGTTATTTTTATGGCTAAGGAAGATGTTTAGCTTTCAGAATTTCCTTCTTCTTCTTTCTTGCTGCTATTAAGTTGCCTTTACAATTAGGGACTAGGACAACTTTTGGATTATCATTTCCTTCCACTTTGCTCACCATTTCCTGAGCCTCTTACGTGTGATAAGGATGAGGTGGGCCCCGTGTCTGCTCAGACCAGGAGCTCTGCTTTGACTCTTGCTGGAGACACTGGTGGGGGCAGAGGTGGGAAGCGAAGGGGCAGGTATTCCACCTTCACAGAGCTGTTGCTTCCATCCAAGACGCTAGGAAAACTGGCACAAACCTAAACATCTGAAAGCACAAATAGGGAGGAGCAGCGCATTTATGCAGCATGGGACTGGACTGTCCTTGGTATAAAGGAAGAGAAAGGCTGTGGAACATTTGATGCTGTAAAGAACAACATCTCTCTGACATTTATGGTGCTGATTCTTGGAATGCGGAGGTCCTGCAAGCAAGCATGGCAGCTCTAAGACCCCTGCTCCTTTTACCTCATCTGATGCTGGGTTGAAGAAAGAGCTGCTTCAGAAACTCAGATTCTAGGGTTTTTCCCACTCACTGTTGTCAGTCCTGCCCGATCTCCCAGTCCCAAACAAGCTTAGTCTGTGTTGGCAGAGGATAATGTCACTTCCAGGATATGCTAAGGTCCTGATAGTACCCAAATCAAAGCCGTTACAGGGAAGACCGGACTACGGCTCTTGCTGCCTGTGTGCCACCTGCATCTCTCAGGACTAAGGCCTCTTCCCATTCCCAATGGAACAATTCCTCTCATGTTGGGAACTTGATTTCTGCTTCTCTGACTTTTCCAGCTCCCATCAAGAATCTCAGGGACCAGCATATCCTTCCTTTGCATTACCTTGTGTCACCTGCTAGACTTCTGTTGCTGCTAAGCAGGAGAGAGTCCGAACCGTATTGAACCAACTGCTATTCAAAGTAGGAGATGATTGTGGGTTTCTGTAGTCACTCCTGCTGGGAGGAGACAAAAGCTGTAGGGAACCTGCCGTGCTTCCTGGCTTGCTTGAGAAACTTCATCTGCTGGGACTTGAGCTTGCTGGAAGCAGTGGATCTCAGGGAAGTCCCCTTCGGGCAGGTCTCCGGCATTCGGAGCACAGCAGAAGGGCTTCCTCAAGTTGCCAGAAGTCCTCCTCAATGGCCAGGGATGGGAGGTTTGAGGAAGTTGTGGAAGTTCGTCTCAGGGGGAGGGCAGCAGGGAGACGAGGGCAATGCTGTAGCTTTAAAGGCCGTACTGAGCAGGGATCCACTTGGGAGGACGTAGTTGACTAAAGGGATCCAAAGCTTGTTTTCCTTGGGTCTTTTTATTCTTCCTGTATCTAATCCCTTTAGAGCCTAAGGTCGACCCCTTTTTGTACTGCAATAACACTGTAATATATGCTTGCACTAATTCTTCTGGCAAACCGAGCATGCAAGACCAATTTAAAGCTTTTTTTCAGAAGAAAACCACTGTATTATTGTGTATATAGAAATACCGAGAGAGAATCGGCATTCTGTCTCCTGTATAAAAGCATGCATTGATTACCTGTATGTAGACCATGCTGTAAATGCTGCAGAGTACTGTAAAATCCTACACTTGAAACCACAAGGAACAGGCAATGTCATCAAAAACAAACAGAACAGAAGCTGTGCAATGGATTTTGTGCCTTTTTTAAATCCATGTATGTTAATCCAGACAATCGGAAAAGAAAGAAAAGAAAACAAAAAGCTTGTATACTACCAAAACCTTATTAAAGAGTCAAAGGCAGCACCCTGGTGATGGCTGGGTTGTTTGTTTGCTTGCTGGCTTCGTTTTTCTGCTCCCTTTGCTTTCCAGCTCTGGGAGGCGTTCCCTGCTCGTCCTTAGGAGTGTGGGAGCACGGGGCAGAGAGATGAAGGAGCTCTGGTAGAACAATGAGGGTTTCATTATCGTTTACTGATGTGATTGCTGAAAACTTGCTGTTAAGACTGATCTGGGGATAGAAACAAAGGTCTGGACTACTGGAGATGTGTTCCATGTACTTTGGGAAGGCCGCACTGGGAGTTCAATATACACCAGTTTAGGCTAGTACCAGTTTGACTGACCTGAGCCCAGTCACAGTGCAGCAGCACATTACAATTAACTCCAACTTATGTGAGTTTTTACAGCTCTGCCTTGATGGTTGCCAGCATCCAAACTGGCTGAACGTAAGCTGGTACAATCCAACACCTACAGACACAGCACAAACAGTTCATCACGTGTCGCTTGGTTTCCTGCCCTGGGCATCTTCCCCTGGCTGGCAGCACAGGGTGGATGGATGGCTGCCTCCCATCGGACATTCAACAAGGTGTCCAGGAGCATCTTCCAGCCCTTCCACCCCCAAAACCCCAGGGAGGCAATGCAAAATTGTGGCTGTCCTGCCTGAGCTGCTCAGGGGTTCGACCGTGCTCACCTTTCATCAGCACCCTGCTTTGAAAGCAGTCTCTGCTGCAGAGCAGCATGCGGCCCAACCCCAATTGCTGTTGGTCTGTCTGGGATCAGGTTGGAAGAGGAAATGCCCCATCCCTGGCAGTGTTCAAGGCCAGGTTGGATGGGGCTTGGAGCAACCTGGTCTAGTGGAAGGTGTCCCTG
>JANHGB010054468.1:9497-23823 GCA_026283785.1 Coracopsis vasa
TGACATCTGAAGGAGGGGAGGTATGTTCTCTGCAAATACATCAGGGTATAAGCAGCAGGAGAGGAAAAAAGAGAGAGTAATTTAAGCTCCTAGACAACATTAGCACAAAAACAGATGGGCATTACTTGTAGGGATATTGTTGAATTTAATACCCTGATCATGTTCCCTCTTGTGTTTTTGTAAGTGATTTCTTAAAGAACCAGGAGATTTGTTCAGGTAAGCCAAGTGGAACTTATTAGCATTCTGCAGATAACTGGTTATTAGTAGAGCACTAATGTGTCAAAATTTTTAGGATTAAGAAATTTCCTAAAGAAATATCAGTGTATATTGTTATCTATCTGATTGAGGGCAACCTCAATCCATCCCACTCCTACCAGTTTGATGCCAGTGCCAGATGCCCAGAGCCTGGAGAGGGATCACAGGTCAGCAGGAGGGCACCTGAGGAGCATCACAAAGGCATTCTGGCAACTCCAGCCAGTAGATTGGCTTCACTGGGGGCCCAACTTGCGTGTGTCTGTATGTAGGCTTTTAGCATGGGGAATAACAGGAGCTAGATGTGCACACACCTGCAGGGCTATGATCTTACTGGCATCACAGAGATGTGGTGGGATGTTTTGTAAGACTGGTATGTTGGAATGGAAGGATATAGGCTCTTCATGAAGGACAGGCAGGGTAGATGAGGAGGGAGTGTTGCCCTCAGTGTCAATGACCAGCTGGAGTGCATGGAACTCTGCCTGAGGATGGAGGAGGAGCCAACCAGGAGCTTATGGGTCACGATTAAAGGGCCAGCAGGCACAGGGGACATTACAGTGGGGGTCTGCTACAGGCCACCCAACCAGGAAGACTGAGTGGATGAGTCCCTCTAAAGACAGATAGTGGTGGCCTTGTGTTCACAAGCCCTGGTCCTTGTGAGGGACTTCAACTACTGATATCTGTTAGAGGGGCAACCCAGCAGGGCATAAGCAATCCAGGGGATTCCTGGAATGCATTGATGATAGCTTCCTTCTCCAAGTGATAGAGGAAACAATGAGGAGAGGGGCTATGCTGAACCTTGTTATCACCAACAAGGAGGGATTGGTGGGGAATGTGAAGCTCAAGGGCAGCCTGGGCTGCAGTGCCCATGAAATGGTAGAGTTTGAGATCCTTAGGCAGTGAGGAAGTTGCACAACAATACCCTGGACTTCAGGAGAGTGGGCTTTGGCTTTTTGAGGGATCTGCTTGGTAGAATACCATGGGGTGAAAGCTCTGGAGGGAAGAGGGGCCCAAGAAAGCTGATTGATATTCGAGGATCACCTCCTCCAAGCTCAGTAATGATGCATCCCAACCAAGAGAGGGTCAGGCAAAAACACCAGGAGGCCTGTGTGGATGAACAAGAAGCTCCTGAACAAACTCAAACAAAAAAAGGAGGCCTACAGAGGGTGAAAGCAAGGACAGGTAGCCTGGAAGGAATACCGAGAAACTGTCCAAGCAGCCAGGGATCAGGTTAGGAAAGTGGAGGCCCTCACAGAAGTAAATCTGGCCAGGGACATCAAGGGCAACAACAAAAGCTTCTATAGGTACATTGGTGATGAAAGGAAGATGGGCCCTCTCCAAAAGGAAGCATGAGACCTGGTTGTCTGGAATATGGAGAAGGCTGAGGTACTCAACAACTTTTTTTGCCTTGGGTCTTTGCTGCAAGTGTTTCAGCTGCACCACCCAGGTGGCAGAAGGCAAAAGAAAGGAGTGGGAAAATGAAGAACTGCCTACTGTAGGAGAAGGACGGGTTCAAAACCATGTAAGGAACCTAAAGGTGCACAAGTCCATGGGACTTGATGAGATGCATCCATGAGTTCTGAGGGAACTGGCGAATGTAGTTGCCAAGCCATTATCTATCATATTTGAGAAGTCATGGCAGTCTAGTGAAGTTCCTGCTGACTGGAAAAGGGAAAACATAACCTCCATTTTTAAATAGGGGAAAAAGATAGACTCGGGAAACTACAAACCAGTCAGTCTCACCTCGGTGCCTGGCAAGATCATAGACAAGTTCCTCCTAGAAACTGTGCTAAGGCACATGGAAAATAAGGAGGTGGTTGGTGACAGCCAACATGGCTTCACCAAGGCCAAGTTGTCACCAGACAGATCTGGTGGCTGCCTACAGCAGTTACAGCATGGGTGGGTAAGGAGAGAATGACTCATGTCATCTACCTGGACTTGTGCAAAGTGTTTGACACTGTCCTCCACAGCATCCTGCTTTGTGAAGTTAGTTCTTATAGAAGGAATCATGATAGATGACTGTAGTCTCTGCAGCTATAGACTGAATGCTGAGTGCTGACACTAGCCTCCAAAATTTGGGATCCACTGAAACTGGTACAGGCTCGTCTGAATTTTCCTATGCTCTTGATAACCACTATGACATCTTCTAGTGGTGTTCATTTTTAACCCTTTTGTTCTCTCCCCCCCTATCTGAACATATTACTTTTCTCCTCTTAAATTTTCCTCTGGTGATGATGAAGGGGCTGTGGCAAAGGAAGGGAATCGCAGTCCCTGGCTCAGGAGGACTCAAAGATGTATGCAAACTAAAATGGAGTTTCACAAAGGAGTCTGTATTCAACTCCGCAACAATGCATGTGCAAAGAAAATGGGATTTTTACATCATCTGCTTTCTCAGCGTATGATGAAGATCCATCTGTCTTAGGCTATGTTGCATTCTGTACTGGTCTATTCAGATGCATGTGCATGCATGGAGTTATACAGAGAGAAGTACATGGCATATTTGTGCTGTACACTTTCAGTAAGGCAGCTTTTGTTTCAGTACCAACTCCTGTCATATGCTGGGGGAAGATGTGGGATGGAGGAACGGAGTAGCTGCCTTAACTGGAAATTTTCTCTAGGTCTTCCCCCTGAGAGGTCACGCTGGGTGTCATGACTAATGATGGCAGTTTATGCATCAACTTTAGCTCTTCTAAACGTTCTTATTTCCATTTTCTCTGCTGCTGGTTTCTCCTTCACTTTTCTTCTCTGCCATGCTTGAGGTATCAGGCACTTTTTGCTGTTCTTAATACTGATTAAAGAGCTGTGTAATTGCTGATGAATTGAGTAAAGGATACCTAGGTGCTTATGCACACAAGATGTATGTGAACCCTAGGTGCATGTGCGTGCTTAGTGCATTCTAGGTGTCTCCAAGGTGTCACATGTGCAAGGGGAATTCTCTCACTCAACTTACAGTTGTGTAAGTCTGTTCAGAGTAGTCAAGCTGGCCCTGACTTTATAATGTGGGTTGAAGTGCTAGAGAAATTTGTTAGAAAGGGTATTCAGGCTGTGGTATTACCTTTACCTTACTTCTGTCAGTATTTTAACTTTGGTGATAGTAGCATGACTACTGCTGCAAGAACTTGTACCTGTGTGTGAAAATAGTACTGCACGCACAAGCCCAGCTATTTAGCTTTGCATGAATGTTGTCTGGTGCAAATGAAAAGCAGATCAGAGCACTTGTTTTTTTCTTTCAGTAGGTGCCTGTTGTAATTCCCTTTAAAGCCTGCAGAAATTTTTCTACTTGGAATGAGTTTGGTTGCTGTAAAGTGGGTGTTGGTTTAGCAACAATTCCACAGGATGATCCTGGGGGACCCAAACATTGTAAGTGCCAAATTGGATTCATTAGAGGCTTTGTGGCTGATCCTGTAGCCCCAGGGAAGGCAAAACTCCTGTAAAGTTGAAGGAAGATTTCCTGGGATAAGGCCTTTCAGGGAACACAGAAATCGATGACTGGCAAAAGCCAGCGGTTTAATGTTGAGATCTTGGCTACTGTGCAACTGCAGATGTAGCAAAGCACCCAGCTTACCTTACACTTGTAAATTAGCCTGTTTATAATATGGCCTTACTGCATAACAGTGCCCATAGACCTGTAAACAAAAGTGAAGTTTGTTGCATTTTTCACTATACAAGCTATTTACTTGTCCTCTTGAAGCGCTTCCACAGACCTATTTTAGGGTGGGTTTGACTCTTTCACTGCCGGGGTAGTTGTAAGCCTACTTACGTCTTGCAGCATAGGGATATAGTGACCTTTGTATGTCATTCAGTCCTGAAGGCTCCGTGTGATCATTTAGGGGAGAACCTGGGAGAACTGCCTGTTCCAGCACAGCAGAGGTGAATCCAAAAGTGCTGTGTTTCAGGATTTTGTGGATTATGTGCCTACTATGCTTCAAGCCATTTCAGAGTGCTTAGGATAGAGGAAACTTTAAAAAGTGCCTCATGGCAGCACTCCCTTTTTCTGTTGTCCCTCCATTTCTGCGTATTGGACTTCTCATTTTGATGACTAGATCACACCTAGAGCTAGTTCTTTTGCAGTTAAGGTAATTTTAAATGTTTCGTTCTCTTAAAAGAAAATTCCCAGCAACTGAAAATGTTTCTCCTAAACAGCAGCATCTGTCTGTCATTGCACACTATTCCTATGTCTTCTCTTGTGTTTTCCTGATGCTTTAGCTTAGCATATCCTTACCAAATGAAGGCAAACCTAGCACTGAGAGTGAGATCCTGACACAGTGACCTCGTTCTGATCATTACCTTCTTTGTCAGTGGCAGCAGAAACTGAAGCAGCTCTGCTGGCTCTCGGCAGTTGGAGCAGTTTGACATTTTCTGTCTGGCGTGGTTTCAGGGCTGACTTTGTTGTGAGCCCTAATGGTGAATGGGATGATGAAAAATGAGCTTGCGAGAGCTTGTCCACTGCTCCTAATTTTTTGGTAAACAGTTTGCAGCAGCACAGCTTTGATCCAGTGTACAGCAGAGCTGTATGTTATGTGCAGGTCTGCAGCATTCTTCAGGACTGACAAAGAAGAGTAAAGCTTTTTAATCAATAGAGTAAAAACTGGTAAGTGTCATGGTAAATGGTGAATAAGGAAATACCGCTCTGTGTCCTTACGTCTGTTCATTTGTGGTGTGGTGAGTTGGGGGTTGTGTATTACATCAGGAAGATACATTGGGGTAAATTTTTTGTCTTGATTGGAGGGTTAAAGCTTTAACTTGTCTTTGTTAATGCATGTAAATAGCTTTCTTGTCCACTTAATGAGGAGGCTGGCTTGTTATCCTGTACAATGCAGCTGGGCACCGTTCCAGAAGCATAGGCACTTGGTTTCAAAGACAAAGAAGCCAGTGCAGACGTAGGGAGAAACCTGGAACATTGCGCTGTGGATTTTTTCAGAGCGATGACTCATTTCAGTTCACAAAGAATTCTGGGCAGGGTAGTGAGAAGTCAGGTTGGCTGATCCATTCCTATGACTTCACTTTGCAGAGAGCCAGGCAGAAGAGGAGTGACACTGCAGAATCCTGAGGCACTGCAGTGGAGAGGTGCTTTGCAAAGACTGTGAGTGCCTTCAGAACAGGGGGTGGTGTCAGAACGTGATTCCAGCCATTCCCTGGAAATAGGGCAAAAGGAGAGAGATGTTTTCAAAACACTGTGGGGGAGTTATATTTCTAGTCCCTTTTAGATTCTCTGCCTCCACCTCCCCTGTCATTTCTTAACCATTTATTTCTTGTGCTTATGTGAGAATTGTGAAATATGTGCAATAACATTCCTTTCAGTGGACCTGCATGCATAGATACCACATTATTTTTTGTTTTCTGGAAGCCCTGATTTCCTGCTTTAAGAGGTGGGTGTTCAGCATATTATTGCCTAAAAGCATGCTTTGTTTTTCTTCTTTCAGGTCCTGTGGCACTGACCTGTGCTGCATTCTGCCAGCTTCCACAGTGATATAAAGCCCCAGTATGCACATTGTTGTTACATCACAGCTACTCTGGATACTGTACTGGAGCATGGAACCAGACCATAGGGGTTCAGGTAAGTCCTGCTTTTTTAACATATTGTGTGCCAGGAATATTGACATGGACATTTATTAAAAAATGCATTTGAAAAATACTGTTTGAGGAAACAAATTCTAAAGCACACAATATATTAAAAAAACACAGTCCCACCATCCTCCTTCCCAGGGTAAGCAACACCACCAGAATCTCCTCGACTGAATCCTCTGGGAAAGTTCCGTGCTCCAGCAGAAACTTTTTATGATCATAATTGTAACATGTGCTGGGATATCACTTTGGATCAGGAGGCAGCTGGCCACAGGACATGAGCAAAGAAAAGGAAATTTAGATCACAGGAAATACGCAGGATGAGTGCGTATAAGACACGTCTGCTGACTTTGGGCAATTTAAGACCTCTTTCTGAAAGTTAGTGCCACTTGCAGAACCTGAAGATCATGATTTTAGCTGGGTCAGAACTATTAAAAAGATCAGTTTGCATGTGTGAAGTTAATAACTGGCAAGGGACTAGAACTTTGCTCAGAGGCAAGTGTTTGTCATATGCCTAGTCATTATTAAGGTTGCTGTGTTTTCTTCAGGCTGGTTAGAATTGAAGTGGTCACATTGCCAGGTCACATTCTTGAGGCGTTCATGATTTGTGTCTACAAGGGAAGATATGTTTTTATGTGCATGCATTTCAGAAGTGCAGAAGGAGCTAGCTGGCTAGCAAATGTGTGTTACTGTGTTTGTTCAGCCTTTGTTGAAGCTGTTTTTAAACAGAAATAAATGGACAAAGCTTTAATGTAGTTTTTCTTATTGTTACCAGTCATCTTGTCTAGTTTAACTGTGTCTAGTAAACACAACCAGCAGCTTTGTTCGTAAGATACTCTAGTAAATGTAGTTCAAAAGGATGATGTCAGAGAACAGCGTAAGCAATGCACATTCTAATTTTCTTTATTTTGGATTTTCCCAGTAAAATGTGTTCTTTTCTGTGCTAATGTGCTAGTGCAGTGCAGATCCAAGGTATTTCAGAGTAATCTGGGTAATACAGAAATCTGCATGTTCTTCCTGTTCTCTCCTGTTGTTTAATCAGACGGAAATATCATTGTTGCGAGTTCACATAAGAAAGATTTTGTTTGCCACATTTGTGTTAAGTATTCTGTAATTAGAGTGACTCAGTCAAGCTGGGGTTTGGGGGAAAAAAGGGTAATGTGCAACCCAGGCCAGACATGTAAGTTCTTCAGGATCTGTCCCGTCTTTAAGAAAATGTGAAAATACACTTTTTCTAGAAGAGGCTTTTTAATGGTATTCTTGAAAAAAAAAAAAAGTTGTAATGTTCTAAGCTGAAGAGCCCTCTTTTTGCCCATTACCAGTAATTTTGATTTTGTTAACTACCTTTTGTTTGAAAAGGACCTTTCTGTAGTTCTTCCCAGAGTGAAATCACAGGTGAGTGTTGACAAGAACAGGCTGTTGGCAAGAATTTTTTTGTAGGGGATTTCTGTTGCAACCACCACTATAATCATGAGGTAACATGAAGTTACTGTACTCTAGTTTGATGTTTTCTGATTAAAAACATAGTTCTGTAAGCAGCAAAAGTAGTGAAGTCAGATTTCCATTGACAAGTGCTTTTTGACTGGATTCTCTCTTGTCTAGTGGGATGTGGCTCTCCCCGAAGCTCTGTGCAGATGGAGCATGCATAGCAAACACTGGTTTTAGAATCTCTGTTGTCCAGTGAGGCTCAACCTCTGGCACATGCATGCACACAGATTGTGATTGTGCAAGCCTCATTTCATGTAGAAACCAGACTAAAAATCATATTTACAGTTTGACTTGATATGTAGGGAAAAAAGAGGTTGAAAAGGTGTTGAGAGGCTGGACGGGGAAGTGAAACTGTGCTTTGACTTCCTACATTTTACAGGATCCAGAGTGTAATCAGAGGGTCTCTTCCCTATTTCAGGGAAATAGTGTGTATGAATTCTAATATATTTTGGCTTTGCACTGTAATTTCCTTAGTTTTCCTTCACAATGGCTGTATTGAATTGGTTCCTTTCTAAGAGGTGATTTTTCAAACAATCTTCATGCTAACTTCCTGAGACAGAGTTTGACTTCGAGATCACTTACTTGCAGCAGGGACATCGCTAATAAAAATTCTCTCATCAGTATGTAGTTGATAGTTTGATTGCTGATACATGGTGCAGAATACGGTGTACCTCATTTTCTCCCAAGATGGTGGTACCTAGATTTTCAGAGAACAGTGACACTAGGTGAACTGGCATATGAAGGGTTCTGGCTGGTATGGGTTCGGGATGTATGAATTGTCATTCCCTGCTCTGTTACAGACCATCACTTTCTCATCGTGTGTGTTAAGGATAGTTATGATTACCCAGTTTTCTGGAATGCTTTGAAATCAACTGCAGAAATGTGGTGTGTAAGAGCTAAGTGTTTATTTTATGTGCTACATAATGTATTGTTCTAAGTAACAATAATTATTTTTTTCCCCTCAGGGTAGCTCTACAAATCCCCAGGGCATAAATGAGGATAAATCACATTCATTGTCTGTTACGTGCTTAGATATTTTTGAAAATTAAGTGCCACTGAAATCAAGAAGTCTAGAAAACATTTTCTTTATTTTTTTTTCAATTCTTTAGAGAAAAGTTTGGAAAGACACTACAGAAACAGAGCTAAAACTATATATATCTTGATTGTATTTAAACAAAACATGCAGTCAGCTGGCAAAAACTGCTTTCTGAGACTCAGTTTTCATTTAATTGGGAACATAAACATATGAAAGTCAAGGATAGTAATTTGATTTCAAAAGAAAGCTGCTTGAGACAAGCATCAGTCAGAGCTAACAGAAGCCATATGCTAGACGTTTTGTGTAAGTGATGTGGTCTTCAAAATGTAGAAAAAGCATATTTGATTTCTTAAGCAGATCTGTCCTAAAGAACTTGTAGTAAACCTGCTCAACAGGCTAAACAGTATTTATACGCATAATCAATGTTAATATTTTAAATCATAGGTGCAAAATATTTTCTGTTGTTGTGCGTCAAAGAAGTTTGTGCGCTTAACTATAACCACAGAGTACTTGTAATTTCCCAGAGCCGCAGAATACTTAAGATAAAACTTGGCAAATCAGAGCTTCCCTGAGTTGAGGGGGTTCTGGCTCTATATGACTAGGTCTGCTGAAAGTTTTGCAGATGTCTGCTAAGCTTTTTAAACCAAGAGCCAGTAAGTATCTCCAGCAGTTGCGGACAACAAGTGATGGAGGTAATTCTGGCACAACAGCGGTGAAACAAGAGCTCCCTTGTCATGATGAAGAAGGTTGAAAAACACTCAGTGGAAAAGAGTAAGTCTTAACTGGCCATAGTCGTTACAAACCAGAAAGGCAGGCTGTCACATAAACCAGCATTTGCTGGCCATTTCTATTGCATTTAAAGCCATTTAAGTTATGATGTCATGGATTACTCTAGTCATCTTTGTAAGCAGGATGTATATTACCCTAGCATACTTACTAGCATGCTTTGCTAGAGATTTTGTTAATATTGAGGACCTGACACTGAATATTTTGTATTGATGAGTTATGTGAAGTATAATTAGTATTTTGGTGAAAGCTCTTGGCTTGTTCCTGTTGACGAGAGCCCAGTTTGCAGGGGTCAGATGTGCAGACTGAATGTTTTATGCACACAGAGCAGGAGCCCTGCTTTAAAAGGAAAGATTGTGCAAAGTGCAAGGTTATTGAAATCCAGATGAACTTTATTATTTCTTAACTTGTACTTAGTTAACAAGTTCTGACTGGGAGTGATCCCAGAGGTGGATCTCTGCAGGCTCTTGGCAGTCAGGGTAGAGGGATGGGCTGATCCTTGTGGATGAGCAGAGTAACTGATCCAATCTCTTGTCCAAGCATTCCTCTGAGGGCAGCTGGGAGGCTGAGAGCAAACCTACATAAATTAGCAGCACTTGCTAGACTTCATGTATAACCTTCCTTGAGTGCCTTTCCCACTTCAGGAAAATGATTATGGTATTAAGACCTGTTCCTTACATACTAAATATCATTCTGATTACCTGTAAGTGGATTGGTCTGGGTTCAGGGAAGGAAGGGAAGTCTTCCTCTCCCTCTTCCATCCTGCTGCCTCCACAGGTGGCAGTGTGAGTGCGTGGCTGGGAGTAGTCACAAAGATACTATTGCCGTGGTGCTTTAGTTTTAAGAAATTGCCAGGTCTTTGATGATGCAGATAAAACACTTCAGGAAGTTACTGCCCTTCACCTGGATGCCCTTAAAGCTACCCAGGGAGTCCATTTCAGTGCCCAGTGAACCTCATAGGATTAAACCTCATCTGAGGACAGCATATGCCAATCTGTTTGACATTGCACTGAACTGAACTTGGTACTGCTGACAAGGATACCCATGACACAGATAATCTCCGTGTGAAAGACAGTAATTTCTTAAATTGCTTAGCCAAATCTGCATAATTCTTAAACTAATTCTGATCATTCTTAGACTTGAAACTAACCGCTAAAAAACCTGATCCCCTACACAAAGTGCATGGTGACTGTTGATCAAAGTTGGTAAACTTACATGTCTGGATGATTACAAAGATTCCTCTATGACAAAGTTCAAGGTGACAGCAGGTTTAGTTATGAATAAATAGTAATATAATAACTGTAATGTTCTTTAACCATTCTCAAATGATGAGGGAACAAATGGTGTTTGCTCCTAAGTCCTGTGAAAGCAACTCTCTTGCATTTACTTACAAGCTGCCTAAGATCATCTTGATTGCCATTGTCTGTCTGTAAAGCACATGGCATGAACTTTTCAGTTGTATATGAATGAAAAATGTTCAGAAAAGGTTATGTTTAAGGTCATCATTCTATTGTCAGGTAAGAACTGTGAAAATCTGGGGTTGCTGAAGCCGGAGGAATGCTGCTGTGTTGGGATTGCAGCATTGATCTGGTCAGGCCTGGTTAAGCAGAAGCAATCATGAGACAGCATACCACAAATGTGTGGTTTAAATCGTTGTGTCTTGGGTAATGTGCATCACTGTTGTACAACAGATTGTACAACTGGTATATTGAAAAATATTGCTCATAAGTCTCACTGAAGCAGTTATGCAATTTGCTACTCCCGCCAATTTTTTTTTTCCCAAAGAACTGAGTATAATGCAAGTTTAACTGCATTTTGATAATCAGTTTTAGAAACTGCCATTCCTTCATCTTTAGTAGACATAACAGGAATATAGAATTAGTAGGGCAAATATTAGATCCTCTAAATTGTGGGGGGAAGTTTAAATTTGAATTAATTTCCACTATTTGATTCCTGATTTGATCACAAGGTATTGCTTCATGACAACAGAAATAGTGGGATTTTCCTGAGATTTCAAAGCCATTTAGGGAAAATTTATGAATTGATGGTCTCGGTTCAGTTCCTAAGACATGAGTTTCTACAGCACAGGAATTCACCCGTGGGGGACACCTTCACTGCCAACCTCAGCAGTGGCTTGGAAATATGTGGGCATAAAAGCTTGGCTGCCCATTCGCACTGACAGCTAGTCCTCACCTGAGAGGGCTGAACCCCAAGTAGGGCATGGAGTGGAGCTGGCTGTCTTGTTAGCCCAGATGTACCCACAGTGTAACCAAAGAGGAGTGGGGGAACCTCTGCTGTCTCTGTAGAGAGGACAGACAGAGCTAGTCCTGGCAGTGGTGGGCAACCACTGTGTGCCTGTGAACAGTAAAAGAAATGACACGTTTTTAATGTATTATGAGCAACTGAGGGAACTGCTTTTATTTTCCACAGCAAATGCACTGAAGCACTCAGCATCCTGGAAAGCATTCCCTGTCTGAGACTCCACAAAGCTGCCATACCACTGGTCCATCCCTGGCTTGGGTCAACCTGGACATCCCTTGGCCCAGGAGGAATAATTTTGTCTGGGAGCTGTTTGGTGATATGGGCACATCAATGGGCAGAAGACCACAAAGCAGTGCTCACTCTTTTCTGAGGGGCCTGCTTTGTACCTCCTTCCAATTCCCTCATTTTCCCACTCCTTTGACAGCCAATCCCTCCTCCCTCTTGCTTGTTGCCCTTCGGTCTCTTCATCTTTTTCAACTCTCCCTCCCCTTCCCTTTCAAAGGAGGCTTTATTTTTGCAGTGAGCATTTCATCCAGTCTCTCACAATGCAGTCCAGTAGGGCAGAACCTGTTACTGGAGAGCCGAGTGCTGATGGTGTGAGACACAACACAAACCAGTGCAGATGGTCTCCACTGTTATTATACATCACACACTGCTACAAGAGAGGCACTGGGCAATGGGTGGGTAAGAAGCTTTGGCAGAAAGACACAATTCCTGTTACTATGGTTAATGTGGAAATGGCAAGCACTCTTGTGTTGCTGCAAAGTGACTCACAAGATCATGGCACAACAGATTATGCTTTTTGTTCCAACTATATGTTGTGACACATTGCCATGTTCAATAGCTCTGCAAGCTGAAAGATTAAAGGGTTGGCATTAATACACAAAAAGGTCAGATCTCCAAAGGGGCTAAGACTAGTGGAAGGGGAAATATCTACTCCCTTCTCTTCATGCCAAAAGGTGCACTATGAGGCATTATATACCGGCTGAGCTTAGAGAAGGTGAGAGCATGGCTTGCTAAGAGTATGCCTACAAGGAATGGTTTTCTAGTGCTACTGCATGGACCCATAATCTCACCAGAGCCACAGAAAATTCTGATTCCTGTATGGACTGGGGCCGTGATTAGAGACTTGGTGAGTGGGGACTTTCAGCCTACTCTTGCCTTTGCCTCAAAGCCATGGATGGTTCAGCAATCAAATGTTACCATGTGTGTCCCTGCTCCAGACAAAAGGAATCTTAAAAAAAAGAGCTCAGAGGAAGACAGAAAAAAAAAAGGAATGAAACTACAGAGTAAATACAATTACATGATATGGACCTGCTTTTATAGTGCAAAGACTGTGCAGTTCTGGAGTCCTTTAGATGCAGCACCAAAAATATTATAGCTAGACACAAAGGTGGACGTGTAGACAAACTGCACAATTAATGGGATTTATTTGGGTCTGAATTATGCGTATGTCATGCCTCTATAGATTTTGATAGTTCTGTTTTTGCTATTTTCAGGCAGCAAAGAACATTCTGTTACAGCATAGAATGGTGTGAGCCCACATTTGAGATTTTTGTGGAGTATGAAAGAGTATCTGAGAGCAAAATTCAGGCTTTAAACAATATATGGCAAGCCACAATCACAGCAAGACTATGGTTATGTACATAATACTGCAGCAGTCCTAGCCACTTTCAAAATGAGAAATATACCATAAAATAAAGTTGTTTGGAAGATGCTGACTTTGGATGGGGACTGGCACGGTCTTTTCTTCTCTATAATGTTAGTGCAATTGCATGCTGAGCTTTAATATTTTATTTCTACCCTTGCATTTGGAAGCACCGACATGTAGAATCACAGGGCAGTGCCAGTAACAAAAGCTACAGAGGAAAGTGAAAAATCCCATAATGAACAATGATGGAATAAGCTGCTCCGTGATGAAAATTTCTTTCTAACCCCAAGCAATTAGTGGCTGTCTTATATCATAAAGCATAAAGGTTTGTGTCCTTCCTACATTTCTACCCAGTCTAATATGGCAGTGGATGTTCTCATTACCTATATAAATGTCCAATTCATTTTTAAAAATGCTGCTAAGCTCCAGGCCTCAATAAAACTTGTAGCAAAGAATAACATTTGGGAGAGTGCATAAATGCTCATGCGAAGGAAGAGAGTAAGATGGAGCAAACACATGATTCTCATGAGCTACACCCAGGCTGCTATAAAGGAGCTTGCCTTCAGGGTTTCATTGCTGGTGTGGACTGGCAGAAGTAAACTGAGAGGTGAGGGTCTGGCTTACCACTGTTCCCTTTGCACCTCTGCTATAACTTCAGATGTCATGAACTTATGGGGAAGCTGAGCACCAAGAAAGACCAATATATTGCTGAAGACACTCTGAGATAAATCAAAACTTTACACAAAGCAGACTGTTTGGATGTCAGCTTCACTGCCAGAAACGTGCCTCTCTGCCTGCAGCAAAGTGGAGCAAGACTGATTGTCACCTTCAGCGTGTTGAGCTGCTGGTATTTGTGCAGGGATGTACTGCAAATTGCTGGCTGAGCAAGTCTATCCACAACTCAGAGAGAATCAGACTAAAGCCATTGACTTTTATATAGTCATGGATGAAATACCTAATTGAAAGCTTGCTTTAATTATGGGGGGTGGTTTGAGATACTAGCAAAAGCTCAAGTTGTTGAGATTCATCCAGAATGATCATCTTTTCTCTGATACCTTCAGTAATGGATCATGCAAGATTACCTAGAAGGAGCTAGATAAACCAGGAAAAGATAGAAATGGATGAATAAACAGAGAGATGATAGACTGGCAAACAGACAGATGGATAGTCAAACAGATTGTTGTATTTGTAGAACCTTAGAGACAGGGTACCATGGTTGACTTCAGAGAGCATAAGGGCTCTAATGTGTTCTAATGCCTCCATAAGCCTCCAAGAGCTCCCCATCC
>JANHGB010054468.1:23923-35618 GCA_026283785.1 Coracopsis vasa
ACCTCATAGCAGCCTTCCAGTATCTGAAGGGGGACTATAGGGATGCTGGGGAGGGACTCTTCATTAGGGACTGTAGTTGATAGAATAAGGGGTAATGGATTCAAACTTAGGGGAAGTTTAGATTTGATATAAGGAAGAAGCTCTTTACTGTGAGGGTGGTGAGGCACTGGAATGGGTTACCCAAGGAAGTTGTGGATGTTCCATCCCTGGCAGTGTTCAAGGCTGGGCTGGACAGAGCCTTGGGTGACATGGTTTAGTGTGAGGTGTCCCTGGCCATGTCAGGGGGGTTGGAACTAGATGATCTTAAGGTCCTTTCCAACCCTAACTATTCTATGATTCTATGTGTATTTGTGTAATCATGCTAATAGTACCTAATTGTAACTTCTATAACTTTCATTTTTTAAGTATGGGTTAATTCTTTTTAAAGACAACATGAGAAAAGTTATAGCAACATTATTTTTTCAGGCCATCCTGGAACTAGTGAAACCTCTAAAAAATACATATACTGTACAAAGACATTTGTCATGTAGATCCAGGAGAGATTTATTCAGGGTATCAGTCTTAAGGTGTTAGATGCTTTCATGCCTCTAAAGAATGTCTGTGCTTTGTCAACTGAGTGAAAATGTTACTTATTAACAGCATTTTTTTTTGTTACTATTAATAAAAAATTCTTTGAAGTGGAAATGGTGGGTGATCCATGCCATGAGCCTTTGTAAGGGGAGTGAAAATCTCCCCTTTTATGGCCAGAGAAATACATGCAACTATTTTGTTTGTGCAGTTATCTAGTAGGATATGCAAGCACAAGGTTTTCCAACTGTAAGTGCTAATTTGTTGTCATTTTTTCAGAATCTGTTTATGGCACCCCTTGAGAAACTATGTCTGCATAGTGTATATCTCCCATTTTCCAAAGTTCACTATGTCTAAGTTTTGAAATAAGCTGTTGATTTGTTTTCCATAGTAAGAGTTTTATCTCCAGCTCAATGCAAAGACTAGAGAGCTGTGCACATCATCTCCGATTATCTGTGCATCCTTGTTCTGTGAGCAGATTTTTAAACAAAACACTTCATTGCATATCTGTGGTCTTTTTGCAGGTGATGTATCACCCATCAGCATGTCTCCCATCAGTCAGTCGCAGTTTATTCCACTTGGGGAAATCCTTTGCCTGGCCATCTCAGCAATGAACTCTGCCCGAAAACAAGTCACACAAGAAGCACTAATGGAGCACCTAACAACCTGCTTCCCAGGTAAATGCACGTCAATAAATCATTGGTCAGATGGGCACATGTCTGTAAAACAGCAGAATCTCCAATCCCTACCCAAAAGGTTGCTTATCTTTTTGTCTTGTTTAAAGCAGAGAATTTCAGGTTTTGATAGCCTGTTTTTCTTCACTCTTCTGGATGGGAATATTAAGTAATCCTGAGATGCTACCCAGAATAAAAGGAGGCTTTAGGATTCTAATAACCTTTCTTATGACCTTTTCTTTATTCTTAAACATATGGAGAATTGAGTTCTCTTTTGACAGGGCCATTCATGTGGGATGCATTTTGCAGGGTTAACTACTGTCTTTATGTAAATATTAAAGTTTACTTGTGGTAATAAACAGCAAATTGTATCAGTTTGGGTTTTTTTCAGACTGGTATCAAAATCAGCTTATTTGTGGTTTTTCTCACAAAATGAATTCTTTATCGTCATAGTCAAAAGAGTTTAGGACTTCTGTAATAGTTATGGAGAACAAAGCATGTGTCATAACCAGAGCAGGTTTATTCCACCTTGTGGCTTTCAAGCCAGTTGTAAGCTAACTCGTAATCACTCTGCTGACATCATTCAGCCAGTTCAAGTGTCATTGTCCAGTCTCTGCAGAGATAGCCTCATGGGGGTCCTTGTATAGAGCTGTCTCTCTTAAAAAACAGTTTTCCCACATACTGTATCTCTTCCTTCACCTAGGACAGGCTCTTGGAACTGGTGAGGGAAGTAAGTAACAGAGTCCAATGATGATGACATGCCTGCTTCAGGGAGAGGTTATATTTAAACTGAAAGGAGATTGCCAACCTGTTTTCCAGGGCTTTTTAGAGCCTTCTTGGACACAGTTTCAGCTTTTGCTTCTGTACTGCCCTTGCTTGAAAAATCTTTAAATCTTTTTTTTTTTAACTTGACAGCTGTCTCCATGACTGAAAGGCTTGCAGAGCCATACATACACTTGCTGTGCTCATAAATGCTGGTATACTGTTCAGAAGATATTCTTGTCAGCATTTGATAATATTAATTAAATGATAGAATGAAAATGGCTTGATACTTGTCATACTTTGATACTGTAACATCAAAAAAAAGGAAACCTATATTAAGAATGTACTGTTGAATATGCTGCTTCCGTACTGCAGTCTGTATCTGGAGTTGGTGAATCATGCAAAATGCATCTTGTAGAGTTATCTAAAAGGGTGGTGTAAAAACATTGGGCAGAGGTTTACTGCTCCGGAAAACACAGCTCTTTCACTTGTGCTTTGTATGATCCTGGCCAAGATGTTTAACTGTTCTGTGCCTGAGTTAAGAGTTCTCTAAACTAGTTGAGAAACTTCACTGTTGTACCTCTTACAGCTGTAGAAAGCAGCTCATTAAAAATGCTTCAGTAGGAAAACTACTGATGCATCTGCCTCATCTAGGCAGCCTAACCATAGCCATGTTTTGATGTCTTGAATTTTTTTGCTTACATTTCAGAGCAAGAGTTACTTAAAGCCTTGAAGGTTGCGTGGCTTTTGCTGTAACTGGGACTAAATTCTGAGATTTTAAAATATAATGCTGGATTAAGAGCTGTGTTTGGAATAAACAATTCCTTCTGACATTAAATAATTGCACTTTGGAAAAATGTACTGCAAGTATATTTTGTAAATACTGGCTTTCTGTCCCAGTTTGTGGGTTTGTTTATCAGGGGTTTTTTGAATATGCTTGGCTGATTTGAAAATAAGGGTAAAAGTTGTAAGGGATAGAATGCAAAGAAAGCAAAGTTCACAATTATAATTCCAGCTTAATTAATTTTGATGATTTTTTTCCAAGTCAGGTTTGCAAGTATTTTTCCAATGATTCTATCAATATTTTTATATAACCATTATTGTATGGTGGAAATGATAATTTATTGGGGCATCGCTTGGGTTTCCAGGGAGCATGACTTGTGTGTTGTGCTATTCTTGCTAGATAGGACCATTCATCAAAGATAATTCAACAGGCTGGATTATTTTGTAGACTCTGCTCAGAAGCAGCCTGAGGCAAGTTAGCACACAGTCTCTTCCTGCCTCTTTATTTTCCACTAGCCATGAACATGTGCATCTCTCAAGTCTGAGATGAAAAAAAGGAGAGCCTTGTTTTTCCCACCTCACTTCCCAAAATGTAAAGAAAATTATCTGAAAAAAAAACCACACCACCACTAAGCCACCGTTTGTTGTCCAGTTCTTCCCCTCTAGAAAAATGCCTTTCTCTCCCAGCCCTGACATGTTTAACACAGCAAACATACATGTTCTCTTGGTGTAGGAGCATTATCCAAAAATATTGTCCTTTCTAATAAACAGAACCTCTTCTTGTAGTGGTATTTTTCACTTGTCTGTCTAGACTCTCATAAATCGGACATGGCTTTTTGAGCCCTTGTATTCACTGTGGCTATTTTAAAATATCTGATGTTCTTCCATATTCTGATAGTTTAATTTTCATAATTAGGTGCTGATCCTCTGAGAGGAAGGAGAGCATTACCACTGTAAATGTATCTGTCATTGTCACATAACCTCTCTGTATCTCACCCTGCAGCAGCACTTGTCTGCCTGTGTTGTTTGTGTTTTAATGAACAGATGCTTCACTGCGTTTCATGGAGTCTATAAATTTCCTAAGACCCCAAAATGCTATTCTCAAACTGCCTAAGAATAATAAACCTTTTTCCTCAGTGCAGGATCTTACACTTGCAGTTTAGCCTTCTAGTTTGCTGAGCCATTGTGCAGGCATAAATCTGGGCCATGGCTCTATCTGAAATAAGGTATGCTAATTATTTATAACATCACATAGCAACCACTCCACATCCTTAACTAGTATTTCATGAGCCAATCAGAGTATTTCTTTTATCCCTTTTTAAGCCTTAGCATCAGCTCAGGAGAAAATCATTTTAGCAGAGTTAACACCATTTAAATACTACTTCAGATGTACTTTTCATTAATTTATTTTATTGAAAAAGTTTGTAATGATAATGCACATCTTATTTGTGGCTTTTGTTATTTGTCAGGTTTTTAGAAAAGCAAGAGGGCTCCTGCTGCATGTGCTCCCATTACTCTAACTTAGAAATAAACAATGAGATGTTTGTACAGCCCTACTTTATAATTTATTGACCATGGTTTAAATCCCTTACATTAAAAGTGAATCTTTTAAACCCAGTATAAGGAGCTAAGAATGTAACCTCTGTTCCTGTGTTTGGCAGCCAGCCCCTCTTATCTGTATGAGCCTGGCTGAAGAAAGCATCCAGCCTTAGTCTATACTGCCTTTAGTAAGGATTTCCCCCCACCTTTTTTTTTCCCCTCCAATTTTGTCCATGTACTTTGTAAAATAATTTTAAGGTGTTCAAAATTCTGGTGTAGAAAATGCTTACATATTGCATTAGCCTGCTTTTGAAGTAAACTGATTCCTGAAAGCTGGCAAATTCCTCTGACATTCACCTTCATAACTGTTCACTCTTTAAATACATGAAATGTATATGTGGCACTTAAACTAAGTGTTTTACATTAACTGAGTTCGCTCTAGGTCAGTGTTCTTTGTGAGCAGCAAACAAGACATGCTCTTCTGTCTGAAAGCTCAGTGGATGGCATAGTAGACTCTCTTGAGATGCAGAAAATGTACATGTCTGATGATTCAGTGTCCAGACAGTTTCTGGTTTTGAATTATTAAACCACTACATAATCTTAAATAACACCACTGCTGTCATGAAGTATTTTATATGCTAGAGTCTCTAAACTACTGTTTTTTTTCCTCTTGTCCCTATTTAATGGAAAAAGGGAGAGCGTAAGGAGACTTTTGAATGCAGTGGGATAGGTTACTTATATACATGATGTGGGCAGTTTGCTGTAAAGAGAAAAGTCTTGAGAAAGCCAGGAAATTTGTATTTAAAATAGGAACAGTGGGAGCCACAGTAGTGTCATTGCTCCTGTCCACCATGGAGGAAAGCCTAATTTGAGTTAGGGCCTAGAATTAGCTGGCAATGCTGAGCACCAGAGATTTGCATCTGCTGTCACCGCTGCTGGCTTAGTGAACCGTAGGGATGTGCTGTATGCTGGGAGTGATAAAAGTGATTGTCCCCAACTCCAGAGAGAAGACTGACACGATTAACTTCACAGCATCATTGACTGCCCAGGCACACTCTTTTTTTTCTTTTTTTTTCTATTGGTGTTTATCTGCACATTCTCTATTCTCAGGACTTAGTCAATTAATGTAAGTACTGTGCATCCAGTGCTTAGAGACTCATTTACCCAACACATTGTAGTCATTATGGTTTACTGGGTGGAAGGTATATATTACTATTTTTACCATATATTTGCAGTGCATTTTTGCCTAAGTTAGTGTAAAACATCAGAAGATACATTTAAATCTCTTTCGCTAACTTTTCTGTAAACTCCTAGAAAATGTTTTCCTCTCTCTTATTTTTGTTCCAATGTTTTTGTAACTGTATGTTAAGAAAAGTTTTTAAGCAAAATAAGGATGAAGAACCAAGTTCTCACAGTCAAAGGTAGGTATGTGTTGAGCTTTTGTTGTGTAAGGTCCTGGAAAATGCAATGGATCAGTCAGGTTGTCTGTGTAGAGACAGGAAGAGAGATTGGCTGCTGCACAGCAAGTGCATCTCAGTTGGACCAGGACTGGACCCTGCAGTGCATTTTCAGCAAAGTATCAAGAAGCACATGAGTTTGAGTTCAGGATCATCCACTTGTAGTGATGTAAGGCATAATGTAAAAGGGGTGGTATTACCCAAGCAGACACCGCAGGACTGAAGAGGTTAGATGATGACTGCTGGTTGTTATGGGAATTGAAATCACTCTTCATGTCCTGTGCTTTTCTGAAAGCTCATGTGGAGAGCTCCCCAATTGCCGCTGCCTCACAGTCCAGGGGAAGCTCAGCATATTGCTCTTCCATGTAGAGAGAGTCAGGACTGTGGACTAGGGAGGAGTAGTCCTTTTTTCCCCAGCTGTTTGGATTTCAGCTTTTCCCATCTGTTACCATTTCTGGCATGTTTGCTCATCCAACAGTTCTGGGGGGTCCTTGTTAGTCTTGCTAGTATTATCACATAAATTGTGGACACCACATGAAAAGGGGAGAAAATGCACGTTCCTGATTCTCCATTTCATTTGCATATTTCTTCCAATTTTCGGTCTCACTTATTCTCTCAAATTATATCCTTTCTTTACCTCTTCTACCTCCTGTGTCTGGATCAGCTCAAGTCTGTCAGCTCGGTGGACGATGCATGAAATATATTTACTGCCTCCATGTACTTCTTGCTGGCACCTTCTCTGTTGTAAATGCTTTCACTCATGTGTCCATGCTAATCCTAACGCTTTGCTGTTTCCATTGTAAGATTTTTAGTTACAGATATTACTGGTCATGAGCAGTATGGTCATGTCTCTAAATTCAAACAACATTCAAAGCTAGACATAAGAATACTTACTATGCTGCCTGCAACCCAGTAGCAAGGAAGAGGGTGAGTTAAGAAATTGGTACAACTTTTCTGTTTCTTGTCGCTAATCTTTTGACGGGGTGTTGGTCACAGTGCCAGAGCCCTTGCTGTCACCCTCATGCTTACTAACACAGGGACATCAGTGAGCTTGCAGGCTCCAACCTTTGACACGTGGGAGAAGAGCTGGGGAGCAGACACTGCGTGCCACTGAAAATACTCTGTTTGTGGCAAGTACACCTGCTTGAGAATTTTCCATGAAGTATTTTTGTAATAAGCATATGCTTATATGCTTGACATGTTTTTGCGTATGTGATTCCATGGAATTTCCGTTCTTTAGGATAGTCAGTTTGACTTGACAAGGCCCTGGCCAACCGGAACTGAGTTGGTCTCCTTATGAGTAGGGATGTTGACCAGATGACTTCATGAGATCCCTTTCAACCTACTTTAGGTTGTTGGTTTTTTGGGGTTTTTTTAATTGATTTTGTTGAAAACTAAGACCCAGAGTAAATAATATTTACTTTTTTACTTTAAAATAGACCATCTAAACTTCTAGAAAAAGTTTCTCTGCAGATCAGTACCCAGCATTAAGTTAAAATTCAAATGCATTTGAGTTCAACAGAATGTATTGATTGAAGATAGCTTTTTCCACTGAAAATTTTGAAGGATTTTTATTGCTTATTCAGCATAAACAGTTTTTTTTAAAACAAGCTTGTGAAAAATCTCTTGTTTCCTCAGCTCTAGATGGAACTTAATCCTGTGCACAGTGGATTTGGTCCTGCACCACTGGACCCAGTGGGAGTACTGGTGGTGGGACGGATCAGGCTCACAGTGCCAGATCTACTATGTGGCTGATGTGGCATTGATGCAGAGTTGTCATACTTGTCCCTGTCTCAATATGTGATATATGCACTTAGGGAGTGTTCCTCACATCTTGCATGAAAGGCAGGTAACTCTGAGAAGCAAATTTTCAGTAGCTAAATCTGTAACTTCCATCATAGTGGAAAAGTCTGTTTGGGTAAGATGAACTGTATCACTTAGAATGTGTCTTTTTTTTTTTGATCAGCTGATATAGTTGAAACATGAACAAATCTGTTCAGGTTTATGATAAAGGCACAGATTGCGGGAATGTTTTTTTTCTGTGTAGTATTCTTATGTGGAAAAACAGTTTAGGCATCTAGAGTAACAACCACTGTTGTATACGTGACTGGGCATCATAATAAATAGTTCTGGTGAACTGGGATATAAATATTTAATTGGAAAAAGAAGAAAAGTGAAATGTTTCCCCTGACACCCTTTGGCTTCCAGTAATTCCATCTTGTATCTTAAGGTCACCTGCAGAATGGAAGTGACTAGAAGTTCTCTCTCTCTCTTTCTTTTTTCTTTTTAACACTCCATTAATGGCCTCTTTTCTATTTAATTAATAATTGACATGTCTGAAGTGTAAGAGATAAATGGGAAAACAAACTGATAAGAAAATGCCTCACAAAATGCTTTACCGGAGTTGTTTGTTCAGCATATTCCAGCTTGCACATTGGGAAAACCAGCTTTTTGTTGGGGAGGGAGGAGCCAGAGAGTCCTCCTGTATGGTTTTATGTACTCCCTGATATATGTTTACTGTCATTTCTAGGAGTTCCAACACCCAGTCCAGAAATCCTTCGACATACCTTGAATATGCTTGTACGGGAGAGGAAAATATACCCAACTCCGGATGGGTATTTCATTGTGACCCCACAGACTTACTTTATAACACCATCTCTCATACGAACTAACAGTAAATGGTACCATTTGGACGAGAGGATACCTGACAGGTCTCAATGTACCTCTCCACAGCAAGGAACTATAACTCCCTCCACCTCGGGATGCGTCAGGGACCGAACACTACCCAAAAACCACTGCGACTCCTGCCATTGTTGCAGAGAAGACATGCACAGCATGCATGCATCTACCCTACAGAGGAAATCAGCAAAAGACTGTAAAGACTCATACTGTCCTCCTTCATTATGTCAAGTCCCACCTACTGAGAAAAGTAAAAGTACTGTCAATTTTTCATATAAAGCAGAGACACTCACAAAGCCTAAGGATGTAGAAAAGCAGTCTAAGAAATTTGGACTCAAATTATTCCGATTAAGTTTTAAGAAGGACAAGACAAAACAGTTGGCAAATTTCTCTGCCCAGTTTCCTCCAGAGGAGTGGCCGCTAAGGGACGAGGACACTCCTACCACTATACCTAGAGAGGTAGAAATGGAGATTATCAGGCGCATTAACCCAGACTTGACTGTGGAAAATGTCATGAGGCACACTGCACTAATGAAGAAACTTGAAGAAGAAAAAGCTCAACGAAGCAAAGCAGGATCTTCAGCTCACCACAGTGGACGAAGTAAAAAGAGCAGGAATCACAGAAAGTCTCATGGGAAATCAAGGTCGCACAGCAAGACTCGGGTGTCCAAAGGAGACCCATCAGATGGCTCTCATTTGGATATACCTGCTGAAAGGGAATATGACTTCTTTGATCCCTTGACTCGATCCCCACGGGAAGGCTGTTTTATAATAGAGCACAAGGGAGATAATTTTATAATGCACAGCAATCCTAACATGATTGAATCTCACTTTCCCATGACACCAGAGTGGGACGTGTCTGGTGAGCTGGCCAAAAGAAGAACTGAAATGCCTTTCCCTGAACCTTCCAGGGGAAGCTCCCACTCCAAGGTCCACCGGAGCCACAGCCATACACAAGATAGAAGATCAAGGAATGAGCGGTCCAGTAAGGCTAAAGAAAGGTCTAGATCCATGGATAACTCCAAGGGACCTCTGGGCTCAGCTACTTTAGGCACACCTGAAGATATGGGTGAAGGCTGTAGCCCAGATGACCAAACAACTACCCAAACTTACATTGATGATAGTACCTTAAGGCCATCTCAGTCACTCAGTCATCAAAGGGCTCTGATTTCATCTGCAAGCTACAAAGAGACTTGCATGCCTGAAAAAGCTAGTGGCAGTGTAGAAACCCCCAGCTCTTGTAGCCTATTGGAACAAAGCAAGCCTGCAGAGAATTTGCCATCATATAGCGAGCTCAACTCCTGCACAACAAAATCTGCAGTCGATGACTATTTTCAGTGCAACACATCCAGTGAGACTGTGCTTACTGCTCCATCACCACTGGGAAAGAATAAAGAGGATCATGATACGCTGACAGGGACAGATGGGCTCAAAAAAATGACTCCCACAGAAAGACAATCTCAGCATATTGCTCGGGAGCCTGGGGTGCACAAAGAGGAGTCCCCAAAGGGCCCAAGCAGTGGTTCAGTGGTTGCTGGCCAAACTCCAGAGGTGATTGCAAATGGGCGGCTTGTTCAACATCATAGTGCTGAATCAAGCAGCCTTGATAAAAGGAAAGAAATATTTAGCAAGGATACACTCTTTAAACCTCTGCACAACACTCTTTCTGTGAATAGTTATCATAAGTCTAGCACACCCCTGCTAAAGCCCCATCAAAAGACCCCCTCTGACACACTGCCTGTCAGATGTGAGAAACTTGAACAAGCGATAGTAACCTCAGTCACACAAGTCATGCCCGTTTCACAGAGACAGCAAGAGACAACTGGAAACCAGGAGGCCTCCTTCGACTACTACAACGTATCTGATGATGACGACTCAGAGGAAGGAACCAACAAAAATGCGGAGGACGAAAAGAACAGGGATGATGTTGGTACGATGCAGTGGCTCCTAGAGAGAGAAAAGGAGAGGGATTTGCAGCGGAAGTTTGAGAAGAATCTCACTCTTCTCACCCCAAAGGAAGCAGACAATAGCAACAACCAGAGAGCCACTCACTCAGCCCGCCTGGACAGCATGGACAGCAGCAGCATTACTGTGGACAGCGGGTTCAACTCTCCACGGTAGGACTGCCACATTCATTGCAGCTTTGCAGACTAGAAAGTTTCATTTATATGTGTGTGTGATATTGGTGACAGAACATAGGGCTGTATTAAACAATTTCACATGTTTCAGACGGTGTTTTCTACAGCTCTAGAATCTGCCATTCAGATGTGTGGGTTTCAGTGTAAGCAGCCAATAACCATTGTGGCACTGACTCTATATTAGTTTTTCTGTTTTGTGAAAACTCCCTTGCATCCTTTTTTTTCTGTATTGAACTTGTGTTTGCATTTAGAATAGATGGGATGAGCTGCTGCATACTCCCCCCTTCCCTTTCCCTCTAAGATACTATCAGGACTAATCAGAGGACTAGACATGACTAAGCAGCATAATCTTTGGCTCAGACAAAAAAAAACCCACCAACCAACAAACCAGAACAAAAGTCACGATGATTGGTTTTGATTTGGGCATTTTGTTTCTTTTCTGAAAATTTTTGGAAGTGTCTCTATCACCATTGCAAACTGTTGAGACCGGAAGAGCCGCTCTCCCCACAGGGCTGAAAGTGCTCAGGATATTTGAACTTCAGAAGTGGCCCAGCACTGCGTCAGCAGAGAGGGGAGTGCTATGCCTCTAAGATATTTGGGGAAAGTGTCCAGATGCTTGTGTGTGGTGGTGCTGGTTAGTCATTTCCATTTCAGGGAGCTCAGGCGTCATGGAAGTCTCAGTGTGCTAGGAGTCTTACAGGCGTAGGGAGGAGTTGCTGGTGTGTTCCCTGTCTGGAGATTTCACAAGCTCATTTCCAGGTTCAGAATCCTCCACGCAAGCCTTTTTCCTTCTCTCTGACCTTTGACAGTCCTAGGTCCCTACTGGGATGGAGCTTGACTGGCTTTGTTTGCCCTGGATAGCAGCCCATCAGAGTTTAGAACAGTGACTCCAAGAGCACAGAAATCATTTACAATAGTAATTCTTTTATAGTGTTTTACTTAAGCTTAAATTATTTATTGTCTGTGTTTAAAAATAAAACCTCCAAGACTGGATTTGTATTAGGTGAAAGAAAATTGTGGTTTGGGTTTTTTTTTTTGTTGGTATGTTGTGTCCACCTCCCTTCCCTCTTTCCCCCCCCAAAGTGTTCTTATTCCT